>JAQQAE010005887.1:0-17190 GCA_029823295.1 Pseudamia nigra
TTTATTTATTATTACTTTTGTCAGATTCAAGTTATTTCTGTGACCATTGTGAGTTTTTCTGTCATTTACAGAGGGTACCAACAATTTTGTCCACGTCATTCATGTAGACCATGAATTCTGTTGCATTGTATGATGCAGTTATGAAAAATAGCTGACTCTGTTATTGTCTTCCCCTCCAGGACGATGACAAGCCCATGATAGAGGTCATGGACCAGCTAAGCCCAGCTGTAATGGACAGCTTTGTTCATGTGGCTGTCTCTGACTCTGTAAGCATCTGTATTTTTGCTTATTAAAGCAGTTAAGGCTTTATTGAAATGGTACAATGCTTCACTCAGTACTACATGTAACAACACTTACTTCGTCGGTTTTGCCTCATAGGCCACCCTTCCGCTGAGCCACCATGTCGACCTGCAGTGGCTGGTGGAATGGACAGCTCGGCTGGTGAGCAGTTCCTATGACGTGAAGAGTCCCAGCCACGTCTGGATCTTTGCCCAGTGTCTAAAGGACCCCTGGGTTCTCTGCCTTCACATCTTTTTGCGGCAGGAGCACCTACCCAAACACTGCCCCACTGCGTTGGGATACGCCTGGCCATACGTTTTCACACGACTACAGCTGCTACTGCCTCTGGTTGACCCCAAGTAGGAGAATGTTTCTGAAAATTTTCTTTTACATTTCAAACAGGAATTATATTTTTGACACATAATGTTTGTGTCACATAATTTGTTTGTTTGTCTAATGGTTATGTTTATAATAGTCTTTATTTTAATGCCGCAAGGAAAAATGAAGGCCTACTACCTCTGCTTAAAGTAATTAAGCAGTCTTCTAAAGGCTTTAAAACCACAGAAAAAAACATATGTAACTTCTTTACATACATCTGTTCAAATAACTTGTTTTTCCTGTTGAAGACATTGTAAGCCTTTCATATTTGAGTTAAAATGATCAAGAACTTTCATTTTTGTGCAAATTCACATCTTCTCATGTTTAGTTGACAGATTTTAAAAAGTTTATGCCCAAAGAGAAACATTGTCATGGAACATTAGATATTTGCTCAGTGAAAAATGAATCTGAACACATGGCTATCTCCCTGTCTTTAACAGCAGTCCAGTAAATGCCAAGAAGACAAGTACAGCTGGATCTAGTGACAACTACATCTCTCTGTGGCGAAACTACCTGATTTTGTGTTTGGGTGTAGCTAAGCCGAGCATCATGTCCCCTGGTCACCTCAGAGCGTCCACACCAGAGATCACAGCAACAACACCTGATGGCAGCGTCACCTACGACAACAAGGTTTGTGTCTGCGCCAAAAGGGTTTCATGAAAAGGTCCGGAAAGTACAGAAATGTACACGACATGGTGAATACACTGGATCATATTGTTCTTCCTCTATGTGAAATAGAGTGCAAAACCTAAGTAATATTGACCAGTTTCGCTCCAGAAAGGAGAAAAAACAATACAAACCTTATTTGAGTGTGTCAGAGAGTTTAGTCATTTCATTTGGTTTGTTCTGTATTGGTAATGTCACTGACAGGGAATATTTATGGTTTCATATTTTCTTATGGTTTCTCATGCTTTTCTTCTGATTTTTAAAGTGTTATAGGATTTATTAATTATCCACTAAAAAGGCAGGTTCTATTGTCACAATGTGATAGTTTGAAAGTGGCTGCACCAGTTTACTGTAAACCTGCCATGGTTACACTGCTTTTTGACAGGGGGTGCTACTGCTTGTTTCAAGGAAATGTGTGATACCTTCAAAGAACCAGTTTACTTGAAATTTGCCATTGGATTGTTGACCATTATGGCATCTCCATTTCATCAGGCTTTGGGATAGTGGCAGTGCTGCTTCTGCAATAGCGAGCGGTACTGCTTGTAACAAGGAAATTTGAAAATAGCTGGATCAGTTTAATTGAAACTTTCCAAGTTTATTGACCACTGAAAAATCTGTATCTTAACAACTTTTGGAATAGGTGCTGCTGGTTGGAAAGAAAAATGCAATAGCTTGAAAGTAGCTCAGACTTGCCATTGTTATCTACCAGGTAAAGATCCTCGCGTTAACTTTTGGGATAGGTGGCGCTACTGCATGTAACAAGATTAGACAGCTTGGCTACAAATTGTTGGAGACAATTTTCTTGAAACTTGCTCGATATTGACCACTTAATATGACCCCAATCTCAGTGCAGTTGAGCTGTTGTGTAAATGTAAATAAAAACAGAATACATTTGCAAATCTCATAAACACATATTTTCTTCCCAGTAGAACATAAACAATACTGTATATCAGATGTTGAATCTGAGACATTTTAACCCTAGAACACTAACGTCAGGTGATTTTCACCCACACAATTCTTGTCATGTCAGAATCAGAATCAGAATTCCTTTTATTGTCATTGCACCAGGAAAGCACAATGAAATCTGAAAGAGGTAACCCTCGCAATCAGTGCAAAAATGTGATTTACATTGTGATTTTCATTGTGTTGCTGCTGTCTGAGTTGCATGGGTCGTTGGGTAGCTTCAAGCTGCTTACTGATGCCAATGGTATGTTTGTTTCCCTCCTCCCATCTATGGTTTATTCAAGGGGCCTGCATTCGGGTGATTTTCACCCAACATTAGTCATGGTGTTACTAATTTTAACGTTAGTGTTCTAGGGTTAATAATGTTTAATGTCCTTTTAAATTTGATGGCAGCAGCGCATGTCAGTAAAGTTGGAGCAAAGCCACAAAAGGCTAGAAAAGTAATTGGCACAAATTAGAAACAACTGGTGGAGTATTTGACAGTGAATTAGATTAACTGGTAACAGGCCAGGCATTCACTTGACCATAGAACAGTGTCCCATTTAGCAATTTTAAATGAATCACAATCAGAATCAGAAATCTTTATTGTCAATATACCAAGGTATAACGAAATTGTAGGTACTTCCATTACAGTGACTTAAGTAAAAGAATCGAGTGACATCTCGACCACAGACATACAATAACGACAATGAGCAGATTGCACTCAGGAGGTATTTGCACAGAGAGGTAGGCATGGGAAGCAGGCATGGCCTGCAGTAACCTTTATAAGAGAGAAACCGTAAATAACAGCCACAAATATGCAATAAATAAACAACAATGAGGAAAAAATTTGCACTCCGGGAGTAATTACACTTGAGAAGTAGGTGAGAGAGCGGGTATATCCTTCAGTGACCATCAAACTGAGACATACTGCAAAATACAAGACAACAGTCTAAAAAAAGAATTTCACGGAGTGTATTGCACTCTGTGAAATGAGCTTTGGCCCAGAGAAGATGGCAGCCTTCAAAAGGAGCTAATATTTTCCATGAAATGGTAAAGTGCCTCACTTTCAACATCTGATACATTGTTTATGCTCTAATGGGAATAAAACATGGCATTATGAGATTTGCAAATCATTGTTTTCTGCTTTATTTACATTTTACACAGCGTCCCAACTTCACTTGCACCTTAATGCTATCAACATTTTACAGCTGGTGACACTACTTTTGCCTATGACAACAAAACACTTTGAAAACTCAATATTCTCAATATTATGCTGTTCAATGAAGGCAAGCAATTGAGCGAGCAATTTTTTTGCTGATGTCCTCTGGTTTTTTCAGATTGTTAATGTCACCTACAAAGAATATTTATGTTTTGTTTTGCTTTTCATATGTTTTTGTAGGTGATTGGCACTCCCTCCGTGGCCTGGCTGTTAAAGCAGCTTGTTCCACTGATGAGAGCTGAAAGTTTGGAAATCACAGAGTCTCTGGTGCTGGGGTTTGGATGCACAAATGCTCTGGTCTTCAGGTGAATCAAAACACACAGCTTTCATGTCAGACTTAGGACAGGTGTTATTTCTTGATTTTACCTGGTAAGACTACAGTTCTTTAGAAAGACACTGAATGACAAGGGGCAGATTAAGATCACAGTTAAAAAATAAATGATCTGCAAGATTGGGATCTTACAAGTCACATGAGAAAGAGACGCTTAGTTTGTCGCAGAATTTTACACTCCGGTCTTCTATTGCTTTTCCCATCTCTGTCTGTGCATTCGCTTCATAACTGAGATTATTGGCATACCTCTGTGATATTCTGAGAAGAAAAAAACACGTCACAGATGAAGAAAAGGAATTCTTAGAGGGACAGAGATGTATCACATTTTTCGGAGGACAGAGGTTCCATTGTAAAAGAAAGGTATTTGGTTTAAAAGACACGGTCTATTTTTAACCTGAAATGTCTTCCAAAAGGGCGTTCAATGTTGTTAAAAAGATTAAGATCACACCAGACAAATTTGTCTTACATTTCTGGGTTTGAAGAATAGAGACATGACACATTTGGTTTTCACAAGATAAGATATTTGTAACGAACTGTTCAATCACCTTCATACAGCAATCCAAAGACAAACAGTCACTTAACTTTACCCTTGAATGTTTTGTGTTTGCAGAGAACTAGTCGAAGAACTCCATCCACTGATGAAGGAGGCACTGGAACGAAGACCTGAGGTAAAGAGTCAGAGAGAAAAACAGTGACAGAGGTGTAAATGCAGAATGTTGTGGAGAGTTTCTCCACAAAAGTAATGGAGAGGTGTTTTAAAGACTAATAGATGTGCATATTTCATTGATCACCATTCAGAAAAACACTACGGTATGTATCAGTAGCTGTAATGTGATTGTTACTTAATTTAATTCATGTTCTTTCAGAGTTTGGATATCTTCAGTATTAATGTAAAAAAAATGATTTAAAAAATTAAGAAAAAAACAGAAAGAGATGCCTGGTACTGTGCATCCTTTTGAGATGTTTCTAAATTAAATATGAGCATTTGAAGATGTTATGGGTTGACCGTCTGTCGCTGGTCTTTTTCTGTTTCAGAACAAGAAGCGCAGAGAGAGGAGGGATCTTCTCAGGCTGCAGCTACTCAGAATCTTTGAACTGCTGGCTAATGCAGGAGTCATCAGTGACAGGTGACATTTTACACTTTGATTTGTGTTTTTAAAGGCACTATACAGCAGCCACATGACGTAGGTTTAATATTTTACATCTTTTCCTGTTTCCTGCAAATTCAGGTATTACAACTAGCATCATTCTCACACTTACTGCATATACTAATCTGTATGTGCTCCAGAATTTCCTGTGTTAGATGAAACATCTGCAACTACCAAAATGAGATTTCTGTTTGTTCCCAAACAGCACCAATGGAGCACTGGAGCGTGATTCTCTGGCACTCGGGGCTTTGTTCCTTGAGTACGTCGACCTAACAAGGATGCTTCTGGAGGCGGAGAATGAAAAGGAGCTTGAGGTGCTCAAAGACATCAGAGCTCATTTCAGCGGGATGGTAGCCAATCTCATCCAGTGTGTTCCTGGTAAATAACTGTATTACTTTTTATTACATCATTATAAAGTTGTAATGTAACTGAAGAGGTTATAGAGTAATCATTTAACTAATTTGAACTTTTGCTGTGCTTACATCTGTATAGTTCACCACAGACGATTCCTCTTCCCACAACAATCTCTGAGACATCACCTCTTCATTCTGTTCAGCCAGTGGGCTGGACCCTTCAGTGTCATGTTCACTCCTTTGGATCGTTACAGTGATCGTAACCACCAGATCACGCGGTACCAGTACTGTGCCCTTAAGGTGACAAAGATGAACAGCAGGAACGATTTTGTTGTTATTTTACATTCTAATAAAAGAATAATGATTTGAATGTTTTGTAACGCAGGCTATGTCAGCAGTTTTGTGTTGTGGTCCAGTGTTTGACAATGTGGGCCTCTCCACTGATGGCTATCTCTACAAATGGCTCGACAACATCTTGGCCTGTCACGACCTGCGGGTATGTCAGCCTAGGATCACGTACAGTATGCTCTATATTTCCTACTTTTCTTTGACTATAAAACACTGATGAGCAGTTCTTAAAAAGTTCTCATATATGCACACATGATTAATATTTCACCTTATATCTTATACCTTTTTGATGAGATCAAAAAGATATAATTTAAGTCTTCATTTTATTTCTTGTGCTCACACGACTCTGCTGACTGTATAGTGATTTTGTGATAACACCCATGGCTGTAGGTGCATCGTCTTGGGTGTGAGGTGGTGATCCTGCTGCTAGAACTGAACCCAGACCAGATCAATCTGTTCAACTGGGCTGTAGACCGCTGCTTCACTGGATCTTATCAGCTGGCATCTGGCTGCTTCAAGGCAATTGCAACTGTTTGTGGCAACAGGTAGGGGGCTATGGATATTTTAGCATTGTTACAACATACTTGCATTATTACATTTTTAAATGTTTATGCTGGACCCTGTTTGGAGTACAGAGTTTAACTAGTTATGTAATCAGTGTAAAATGCATCACATTTATCATCTTTCTTGTGCTATTATCCACATTCCATGCATAGATTTCTTTGTTCTTACTAAAGATTTCTTATGTATTTCACCAGGAACTACCCATGTGACCTTGTGACTTTGCTCAATCTGGTGTTGTTTAAGGCTTCGGACACCAGCAGGGAAATATATGAGATTTCCATGCAGCTAATGCAGGTACATATACCGGTACATATTCAGCAGTTAAAATGTACAAACACACATCTAATGTCACAGATATGTTCAGTTATTTTGATGGTTAAATTGTGTACAGTGTGTTTTCGATTCAAAGGATGAATAATATCTGTGCAGGTACTAGAGTCTAAGTTGTGTGCTTACTCTAAACGGATGGTAGAGCAGAAGCCTGGTAACATTTTGTACGGGACACACGGCCCTCTGCCTCCGCTGTACAGTGTCAATCTGTCTCAGCTCTCCATCCAGCTGGCCAGCATGTACCCAGAGCTCACCCTGCCTCTCTTTTCAGGTACATACCTCAGAATGAATTTACAGCCAAAATAAACACAATGTAAACTAAATATTAAAACTGAGAGAATGACAATGAAAAGCTGTGAGATCCCCCCCAAAAAGTGACAGTAGTTTTCAGAACATAAACATTACTCACTGAAGCTATAAAAGTCTTATATGCCAGTCATTCCTTTGACTAATTCTTCTTCTTGCAGAGGTGAGCCAGCGTTTCCCAACCACACATCCTAATGGCAGACAGATTATGCTGTCATACTTACTGCCTTGGCTCAGTAACATCGAGCTTGTGGACACAGGCCTCCTACCGCCTGCCTCAAGCCCCTGCACACCAGAGGAGGAATCCCGCGGTCAGGGACAGAGTATGGGCGTCTCCCCCAGTCTGAGGGGTAACGGCTGGGGTTCTCTGCAGGCGACCTCACTCGTGCTCAACAACCTCATGTTCATGACTGCTAAGGTACACAGCCATGTCAGTTTACTTATGTGTAACAACTTCTTCTATACCACTGGTCTGCAACCTGCGGCTCCAGGGCCACATATGGCTCTTGAGCCTCTCTCTAGTGGCTCAATTGCACATTAAACAAAAAATTAACAAAAATGATGCCTAAATCCACAAAGCGAAAAGAAAAAACACACCAAATAATGAACAAAATAAAAGTAAAACTAGAAAACACCTGCAAAAAGAACAAAATAATCAAGGAACCTATTCAAAATGGGAACGAGAGTATGCATTAATTGAACAAAATTGAACAAGATAGTCAAGAAAATGAACAAAAATGAAAAAAATGGATGGATGGATGAAAAAAAATGTTTTCAATAAAATCAACAAAATTTGACAAAAAAGTCACATCAATGAACAGAAACAAGAACATGAACAAAAGTAAGCAAAAGATGAATAAGATTAAAAGTTAAATGAACAAAATAATCCAGAAAATGAACAGAAAATCACACAAATGACTAACATAATAAATCAGCTGAAGGAAAATGAATACAAAATGAGCAAGATCTTCAACAAAATGAGCAAAATTGTCAAGTAAATGAACAAAAATAAAATAAAAATTACTAAATAATGAGTAAAATAAACAACCAAATCAACAAACATTCTTAAAATGAATAAAATCATAATCAAAATGAACAGAAATGTTCAGACAAACTAAATCATGAACAGAAATTTTAATGTGCTGCCAGTTACAATGTTTATCATATGTCACGTGGTACAAGAAAGGTTCAAATATTGTATGTGGCTCTGCACACATTTATTTTTTCTTTATGTCCCAAAATGATTTTTTAGATTGTAAATGTTGCCGACCCCTGTCCTGTGTGATTGCCTCTCAACTGGAGCTTTTTTTTTATATGTCCAGTATGGAGATGAGGTCCCCGGTCCAGAGATTGAAAATGCCTGGAATGCATTGGTGAGCAATGAGAGGTGGAGCAACAACCTGCGGATCGCGCTGCAGTTTCTAATCAGCCTGTGTGGAGTCAGCAGTGATACCACACTATTGCCATATGTGAGTTTAACGTGTACACAAAAACACTCATGTGATTTCTCCAAGATGACACTCTTTCTTGCATTGTTGAAGTAAATATAATTTGTCTTAATACAATTAAGATACTGGAGATAATATGAGGTACGGCATGTAAATTAAACTAGTATCTGTACTTTTATCTGTTTTAGATAAAGAAGGTGGTGATTTACCTCTGTCGCAACAACACCATCCAGACTATGGAGGAGCTGCTGTTTGAGCTGCAGCAAACGGACCCAGTCAATCCGGTGGTGTTACACTGTGACAACCCTCCTTTCTACCGCTTCGCTGCCAGCAACAAGGCCTCCACCTCCCAGACCGGTGAGAGAAACCATCCCTGTTAAGTAACCCGAAGCCTAATTATTTTCATGTCAACACTATCTTACTTCTTTGCATGTAATAGATACTTAGTTGTACTGTACTTTCTCTGTTGTGTTGTGTAGGAACCACGTCCAGCAGTAACACTGTTGTGGCAGGTCAGGACAACCTGCCTGACACAGACGAGACCAAGCTGGTCAGAGAGAGTGAAGAGCGGTTAGTATTCACAGCTTTTTTTAAAAAAAGCCTTACGTCATGAATGATGTTCATATAACGTAGTCCAGTCATGGAAAAAGGCAGTTCATTAAGTATCGAAACAAGCTCTACATTTTCACTCCTGATTGTTACTTATATTTTGCCTTACTAGGGCTAGGGCACACAACAGGCTGGAATCTCGGTACAGCAACAGCTCTGGAGGCTCATATGAAGACGAAAAGAGTAAGTTTTCCTGGTTCTCATGAGAACAAATACATGTACTCACTGCACGTTTGCAGCGAACACACGTGCAGAGCCTAGCGGGGTTCCCTGCTGTTAAGAGTTAAGACTTTTGTGCTTTTTGTCACTAATCCTGTAGTACTACTGCTAAACACACGTCACAGTTATTCCATTTGTGATTATTTTGTTTAGATGTAAAAATCTTCCTCATGTTGCTGCAGCTGGATGAAATTAACAAATGTCAAGGTCATTTAAAAACAACCAAGTGCTGAAAATCAGAGACTCACTAAAAATAACAGAAACATCAGATAATCAATGCTCAATGCCACTAGTGGCATAAAATAAACAGGAAAAAACAATCAAATAGTTAATCATCATAATTTATATGGCAATTAGCATTAAAGAAAAATGTCATTATTGTGACAGTCCAAACTGTACTGTACTACTACTGTTGTAAAAGTGCACAACTTGCAGAGGATGGGTTATTTGTAAAAAAAAAAAAAAGTAAAAAATTAGCAGTAATGACTTTACCTTTGTCTGTGTCTAGTAGGGATAAAGTCTCTGAAAATACCAACAGAATAGAAAAAGAACAATGCGACCTGATAGAGCTACTTTTGTGAAATGCTTCATGATTGATTTTTACTCAAACATAATATCATAAATTATAATCATTATAGCTGGGATAGGCTCCAGCACCCACCCCCCCGACCCTCACGAGGATTAAGGGGTAGAAGATGGATGGATGGATGGATGTAATCATTATCATTAATAGCAGTTGCAATGACAAGTCAAAATAACTTGTATAACTTATAAAATAGAGCTGTGTTCTCATAGATACCTGAGCGGAATGGAACATAAGAACCACATTTTTGTAGAAATACCTTAAATGTCACTTGGTGTCTAGTTGACTACACATTCAGGGTGAGTAGCTGATGTTTGAAATACCACACATCTTAAATTATCTGTTCTTGTGCTTATGTAACCTGAGCTGTTTTGCACTGCTTTGTAAATCACATAAGATTCCTTTTTTTGTAGAACAGATATTGTGTATTTTCTCAAACCATACTGCATTGTCTGTACTTGTAGCTGATCCACTTCCTCCTTATGCCGGGTGGTTGCTTGGTGTCCTGGAGACCAACCGTCCTCAGCCGTTACCGATGCCTGTAAACGGAGGCTGCTGGGCTCCTCTGGTCGACTACTTACCAGAAACCATCACGCCAAGAGGACCGCTGCACAGGTATATGAACCCACACGCAGTCTGCTCAAAAACAAACTGTAATGTTATGTTTGAGTTCAACACTGATGCCCTTGTGTCTATCGCTAACATCAGCAGAGTCAGTGGAGAGAAGTATTCGCATACACAGCAGTCACACCTTTTCACAGATTTTCTGATAAACACAGAATGAAACCGAGCCAGCATGATGTGTCTCTGCTATGCAGAAAATGATTTGAATGAATGGACAGTGATTTGTCTTTTAACACCTCCAAACTCAATTAGGTGTGAAAGTTGTGTCTGTGTTTTTGATTCAGTGCAGATATCTGATGTGTGTTCAGACAGTACAACACAACAAAGTAGACTGCTGGGTCTTTATGTTCATGAAAATACAGTTTCTAATTGTATTTTCTTATTGTTTGGGATAAATTTGGTATTTTTTAATTAGTAGTGAAATTCACAGACTTTCTATTCTGACTGCATTTGAATGAACGACAGGATTTTTTGTCACTGTATGATTACCTTTAAATGAGCATTTGAGCATTTTGTTTCCACAGTGATTTGAACCAGAGTCATAAGGAGCAGTTTGACTCATAAAGGTTCACATGTTATTGACACTTTGTGCCTTAACTGGATTTGTGTGATTGTTGATACTCAGGTGTAACATTGCTGTGATCTTCATGACTGAATTGGTGGTGGACCACAGTGTGAGAGAAGACTGGGCCTTACACCTTCCACTGTTACTGCATGCCCTCTTTTTGGGTATGAACACAAATAACAAACAACATGCAGGTTTGGTCAGTGTCTGACTAGACTATAGTAACATAGTTGGACAGTTACTTTTAACCTCAAAAGTCCCACACAAGGATTCCTATTTTGGCGTAAAGAGTTTACAACAACCCTTATTGTAAAATGTAAATTTCCTGTAATGATTTTCCATTTCCTCGTTGTTGTCCAGCTGTCTGTGAATACTGAGCTCTTTACTTCACCAATCATGATGAGTAACAAAAAAGATACGATCAGTCTGTTTGCTGTCCCAGTCTGTTTGCTGGGACAGCAAACAGACTGTTTACACATAAACACATGCAAATAACCTTGAGGTGAAAAGGTATTTTCTGTGACGTCCAGTAACCACATTGCATGACAGTGGATGCAGTTATCTGCACCTCAGGACAGATCATTCTCTCCCGTGTCACTGCAGACTCACAACATTCCCCAGAACTGGCATTTCTCACTGATCTTATTATCAACTAGGCTGTAGATGCTTACCTGTCTACAGTGTAGACGCATGGCTGTGTGTGTCTGTGTGTAATTATGTAATCTGCATATTCAAGATACTAAGCATTAATTGCAACCTGATGACTCTGCTGTGCTGCTGTTTTCCAAGGATGTCTTGCATACAGTACATCCCTTTTAATAAACATTTGTGCATTGTTAGGATATATATTGTACACTATCAGCAAACTACCATCTTCTCCTTCAGTGTTTTTCTTTATTGTTTTTGACATTCTGCATTGATATTTAATCAGTTAGTCAACAAAAAAGTGTTTAACATCCCAGGATATGTTTTATATTATAGATCCAAATTAGCCACATTTAGCTTTGATGACAGCTTTGGAACAGTTTTCAGTTCACAGGTGAGTTAATTTGTGCTATTTCATGCCTTCTTAATGTGCTCTAGACCTTTAGTGCAAAGGAAGGGTGTGAACAGAGTCACTAGCCCTACAAGTGCTACTAAGACTACAGGACAAATCCATATCATAGCAAGCAATACTCAATTAAGTAAAGAATAAGAAAGTTCAGTAAGTAAGTAAATAATAATAATAAAATTAAAAAAATTGACACTGACACGGAAGAAAAAGGTGTGTCCACACTTTTGACTGGTAGTGCACACGATAACAAAACTATATACCCCCAGGCCTGTGAAGTACAAAACATGCAGCAATGTTTAAGATAGTTTTATATATAGAAAGAAAATCTCCATCACTACGAGCAAATGATAAACCAAGAAATCAATTGGATAGTTTATTGCTATATTTTGTTGTCTCTGTTTTGCTTTTAGTTTTTTGTTTGTGTGTTAAATTTGAATGCTTTTCCTGATCTGTTTGGATCCATTTGCCAGGTCTGGATCACTACAGACCAGAGGTCTATGAGCACAGCAAGCGTCTTCTTCTCCACCTACTCATTGCCCTCTCATGTAACAACAACTTCCAGGTCAGAGTGAGATCCTGTAACACTTGTTTATAATAAATGTCTTAGGCTGATGAAGACAGTAGCTGTTCTGAATATGAGAGCATTGTTAACGTGATTTTCAAATTTCCAGTCATGTAGCGTTTTCCCATCTTTAGGTTATTAAATGTCAAAGTAATAAAATGTGTCAGAAAAAAAACACTGACAAGTCTTCATTTCTAACCCCCCTTTGTGCATTTTCAGGTAATAGCCTCAGTGTTGATGCTGACCAGAGAGATTAGTGATAACAAGACACTCACAATTAAGTCCAGCTACCACACAGAGTACCAGCAGTCACGTAAGTCATGAATATACAACATACATACACACTTCACTGATCCTATGGGCTTGTGCAAACAGAAGTTTTCAGTGTTGGTAACCACATTGCTAATACAGTACTCATCATCATCAACATGATACATAAATATTTCATGATCATGTTCTTTAGATGCTCCTGACTTTCTGCGAGAGTGGCAGACGTCTCCAGTGGTGGACTCCGGACTCAGCTCTACATCCAACTCCTCCTCTGCGAGTCTGGGTGGAGGCAGCACTGCAGGCAGTGTTGGAAATCTGCCTCTTGTCACCCCAGACGACCTGGAGGACCTGGAAGATGCGCCCAATGAGACTGACGAGAAGACAAATAAACTTATCGAGTTCCTCTCCACTAGGTACGCACACCATTAGTGACGTTTTGTGATATTCTTGGATGTTGCATGTGCTCCTTCAAGTGTTGGTGTTTGTAAATTGACTGTCTCCATGAAGTGCACACAGTGTGCAATGTGCTGGAGTGCTTGTATAACGTGTATGTGGTGCTACTGGTGGTGGGTATACAGTGCCTGGAGTACTGTGTTGTCATTGCTCAGAGCGTGTGGGCCGCTGTGGGTGCATGAGGACATTACACCAAAGAACCCCAACTGCAAGAGCACAGAGCAGCTCTCCAACTTCCTGCGCCATGTCGTCTCTGTGTTCAAGGAGTCCAAGTCAGGTAGGAAATCACTCATATGCTTTCTTTGCTCATAACTGTGTCATGAAAAGCATTTCTATACATCAGTATTTACATCAGCAATTATATACCAGTAATTCACCAGAATTGCTGAAACTAACTTTGCCTTTATTGTCAAAGTAGTAAGTGTAACAGTTATTGTTTCCATTTCTTTACCTTGACTGTGCCGAAGTTTCATATAGTGCTGTGTTTAACGATATAATCCACCAGATTTAGTACTAAAGTTTTCTGTCAAAAATAAGTATCCTAATTCAAGTATCTGCATGTCCCCATGTTTGTACAGATTTCCACCTGGAGCAGCAGCTGAGCGATGTTGCCTTACAGACAGCTCTGTGCAGTTCTTCACGACACTATGCCGGACGCTCCTTCCAGATCTTCAGAGCCCTCAAACAGCCAATCAACAACCACGCTGTTTCTGACCTAGTGTCACGACTCGTTGAGGTTGTAGGAGAACATGGTGATGAGGTTCAGGTAAGAGGAAAAAATTTCTTTACGCTTTTTTAATCTACGAATGAGTATGAGGGGTGGTGTCCTCTGTTTGCTCATTTCAACGACAAACTTCTGTCGTAGGGCTATGTGATGGAAATCCTGCTGACACTGGAGTCAGTGGTGGTGAATCTGGCAGAATGTTTGAAAAACAGTGACCTCATGGCAGCTCTGACTAGGTAGGCATCTGAGTGGAACCAGCTGTAGTAACACATCTACAGTATATAGTTCTTGAGAAGAAAAACATTTTCCATATGGTGTCAATGTAGAAAAACATCATATAAGACTAAAGTTGAATGTTAATTACATGAATAAAATGTAATAATATGCTGAGGATTTTCATTATATTATGAGCTTTTGTTTACAAGTTCACAAGTTAGATTTTCATAATGTATTTTCACAGTGAAACAGCATATTAAAGATAGAGTTAGAATTTGGTCATATTCATGTATTTACATGATGTTACCTTTTCTGACATCTGTGCTCTGTAGGACCTCTTCACCTGACTTTGTGACAAGTGACAAACTGATGAACAGAAAGAGCACTGGTCAGCTGAACTTCCCCGGCCCAGGGTTTGGTGGTCTGTCATCACAACGCCATCAGCGCTCCTACTCAGTCCCCAAGAAGTTTGGCGAATGCAGTAACCAGCTGAGTGATCCTCCTCGTAGTGCAACTTTGGATCGCATTCAGGCAAGAAAATACAACTCATTGGAAGTCTAGAACTTTATTTTCCAAGGACACTCACTGAATATGGCGAGCATCTCACCGTGTTCATTTTTAATCCACAGGCATGCAACAGTCATGGCCTTTCCAGATCAGGAAGAATCGGTGGCTCCTGTACGTCATCAACAAATCGTATTGATCCAAGTGTTTTATCAGATCCAGCCCATGTTTCCCACCCTTCTTCAATACTGGCCACTGTTTTCTGGGTGGCAGTGTCACTCATGGAGTCAGACTTTGAGTTTGAATATCAGATGTCATTGCGTCTCGTTCACAAGCTCCTGTCAAAGGTACATAAGAGAAATCTTTAACAACAGCACAACACAGACACTCATTCGTTTAAATAACATTATGACCACTAACAGGTGAAATGATCATAATGTTGAATATATTGTTCCAGTGGCTTTTGTCAGTGGGTGGATGTATTAGGCAGCAAGAGAACATTTAGCCTTGAAGTTGTTTCAAGTTGGCACTTGACTGGGTCATTGCATCCAGACCTAAAGCTCTTGTTGGGTGTCATAGTCTGCAGTGGATAGAACCCCAACAAAAGTGGTCTAGAGAGGAACAACTGGACTTCAGACCAGTTGAGTATTTATGAAATGTGTTGCAAAAACAGGTTAGATTCATGAAGGTCCAAGCTCACAATTTACAGGATTTGAAGTCTGTGTCCCGATAATGTCTAATGTGTAATGTACTGTCAGTTATTACAGCAGCTTCCGGAGGTCTGGTAGAACTCATGCCTTGGGTTAGAGCTGTTCTGGCATTAAAAGTGGGAACTTATTCAACATTATGTGGTAGAAATGTTTTGTTTCTTGAGGTACTCCACTAGATTAAGATCCAGTTTTCCTTCCGTCCTCATGCGGTTCTGTCCACTGCAGGACCGGGGCCACGGAACAAGACCCACAGTTGTGGAGATGTTTTGATCCAGACGTCTTGACATCACAAGGCTTTGTTTCAAATGCATCAACTTCAAGAACTAAATGTTCACTTGCAGCCTCGTACTGTATATCCTACACACTGACAGGTGCCGTTGTAATAATATAATTGACATTATTTCCATTTCACCTGTCAGTGGTCATAATATTAGGGCGGACTGGTGAATAAATATACATATTACATTGTTTTTCAATCAAGCACCTTAAACAGTATATGATGATCTATACTGAAAAAACTCAAACCTTTTACTTCCCAGGTGCCCTTAGACCGAGCAGAGAACCGCGAGCGCCTTGAGAAGCTGCAGGCTCAGCTGAGGTGGAGCGGCTTCTCTGGGATTCAGCACCTTTTGTTGAAGGGTTTTACCTCTCAGTCCACTTCTGACCTCACTCTGCAGCTCTTCTGCCAGCTCACGCCAGTCTCCCGTGTGCCTGTTGTTGATAGCTCACAGTCAATAGGTTGGTATTCTGAAGACTGTCACTTAAGAAAGGATTGTGATTCTGACATGGAGCACTGAGATACGTTTTCCTCCACCCACAGGTTTTCCTCTGAATGTGCTCTGTCTGCTGCCTCACCTGGTGCAGCATTTTGGTCACCCAACACAATTTTGTAAGGAGAGCGCTGAAAGGATCGCACAGGTATAAAGCAATTCAATGAGTTTAATTTAGTTTTCCTCTGAGATTAAAGTAGAATTCATGTATCCATAAAAGATGCAAATAGCAGCATGCATGGTAAAGAAGTACTGCATGTCTTCTACTAACACTTTTCCCTCCTCTGTGTTTGTTTCCTCAGGTGTGTTTGGTGGAGAAAAACACAAAGCTGTCCCATTTGGCTCATGTAATGACTCTGTACAAGACACGCTCCTACACACGGGACCCCTTCTCCTGGGTCAGTGTGGTTTGCCGCTACCTTCATGAAGCCTTCTCAGACATTACTCTCAACATGGTCACCTACATGGCTGAGGTAAGAGCTCAACGAGTCTACATGTTATAGTTGAAGGTTTACCTGTACCTGCTGTGATTTTACGTCTGCTGTTTGATGTTCTCTTAATCATTTAATGTCTCTTTCTGTCTGTCAGCTCCTGGATAAAGGACTTCCCAGCATGCAACAGTCGCTCCTACAGATCATCTACTGTCTGCTCAGCCACATGGACCTGACTGCTGTCCAGGTCAAACAGTTCAATGCAGATGTTATGAAGACCATTGAGAAGTTTGTGCAGGTAAATGTTGCTTCATCAGCGGAAAATTATACATAACATATACAGTGGTGCCTTGCATACCGATGATAATCCATTCCAGCGTCATGGCCTGTATCCGAATCAGTTGTTATCCGATGCGACTTTTTCCATAAAAATACATGTAAACTATGTGGAGAACTAAGGAATGATTAAGGGTTTTCCTGACCTAGACTTAACTATATGCTTTCTTAAAAAGGAAGGTTTTAAGCCTAGTTTTGAAGGTACAGAGTGTGTCTGCATCCCTCACCCATATTGGAAGTTGATT
>JAQQAE010005888.1:0-17190 GCA_029823295.1 Pseudamia nigra
CCATGCAGGGGCTTACTGAAATGCAATTTTTCTATCTCTGTTCTTTTCCCCCATCAGTGCGACCATCTTCCTTTTCTCTGCATCTTTCCATGCTGTTCAGTCTGTCTTTAAAAAAGTCTTCAGGAGCTGTTTTAACATACAAATGTTGTTTTCTGTTGCAGTGCCCTGTTGTGTTCACTCTGTCTGCTGCACCAGCTGTAAGACTGTCCTGGCTGCTCACACCTGCCATATTAGCAGATCGTTTTGTCGTTTCCTCACCAATTAGTTACAGCCAGACTGTTCATATAACATGAAGGGATCTCATGGTTATTTGATTTATCCTGATATTCTCCAGCCTTCTTTTTAATACACATGCTGGGTAGAAAGGTGATATAATATGTACAGTGTAGCTCGAGGAGTGTAGAACAGAACCTATTTGTTCTGAGGTTTGCCACCGTTTATCCCAAACCAGGGGCTGAGCGTTTATGTTTGTCTGCATAGGTTGAGTCGGAGGTTTGTGTGGTTTGTGGATTTTTGAACATCCCGAGCATAAACAGTAGCCAGAATGGCCTAACATAACCCAGAGGCCTTCTTGTTAATCTCAGCATGCTCTCCTGTTTGGGATTCTGTTAAAACAGGCAGATCAGATGTGTGGGTTTCAAAATTCATGTTCACCATTTCACACAAAGGGAATGGCCTGAAAACATGAGGAGAAAAATGTCGGCGCCTATGCATTTTGTTGAGACTTTATGGATTTGACAGATGCTAGTGGTTTTAATGGTGTGGAACAATGTGAGAAATGCCTCTCACAGTGCAACGCCAAGGTGCATTTTACAACATTTATTTGAGTCTCACACTCTCGTTTTATCTGTTATCTATCTTTCTCACTTTCCACCTCGACTCACTTTTGTTTACACTTCTGTTTGTGCTCCATACAAAAACAAGCAGTTGTGTCACAGCGAGTTTCCAGATCGTTTCTTCTTTTTGTTGTTGTTTTATACAAAAAGTACACGCCGCCATTCATCCATTCGACTATGTACTAAACTGATTAAACCTAAACACATTAAAGTCCATCTGTCTCCTGATTCTAACGGCTGAGCAGTTAAATGTTTTGGTTCAATAACAATATTCACCGAGGACAACTGAGGTTGTGGATGGGCTCCATTAAGGGAGGACATTTATGATATACATAATCACTATTATTTTAACAAGATTTCATTTGTTTTTATTAAAGCATGTCAGATTGTCATACTGCCTGATTAAATCAGAGTGCACAGAGATGGTCCTGCCATCCTAAATAAATTGCACACAATTGGACAATCCTCCCTTTTTAATCACACAGCTCGAATAAAAACTGACCCAGATACCAATAATTTAAGTATTTTTGTTACAGTATTAGCTTAGTGGGAGTCCAACCAGCAATAACTGCCTATAAAGGAGAAGTAATGAGTGTAGGTGGATTAAATGATGTGTGTATGTGGATGTTTTTAATACTACAAATTCAATATACAGTGTGCAGCATATAAATTGCCTTGTGAAACAAGATTAATGTAAGTAATACCTATTCACAGGGCTCAGAGGGTGTAAAAATGTATTTCATGAATACAGATTACAGAATCAATACACATACTGTATCATACAGCATCATTAAAAACTGTAAATAAAGATCAAGTAAATCCTTGTGAATTTATATTGTAGATAGTAGATCACGTAGTTTCTTCACATAGAGCATTTTGTTGCTTTGCTGTACCTTTAAAATAAAATGATGTCGTATAAGACACCTTCTCTGTTTAGCTGAAAACGATAACGTAGCTAACGGTAACTTGAGTTTACTGTTCAGTTAATCAAATTTTTATTATTTTCAAGTGTGCATTAATACTGAAGACATTCAAACCAGACACACAAATAGAATTATGTAGCAAAAAAAGTGTTAAAAAAACAACCCGGAATATGTTTTATATTTTAGATTGTCCAAAGTAGCCAAGTCTAACTTTGATGACAGCTTTGCACCCTCATGACATTCTCTCATCAGATTCACAGTCGCCACCTGAAGCGTTTTTCAAAACACTATTAGCTGTGCAGAGTAAGGGTGGTACAGAGTCAAACACCCTATTAGTGCTACTACAGATACTGTACAAATTCATATTATGGCAGGAAACAATTAAGAGAAAAGACATTCCACCATTACTTGTAGAAATGAAAGTTTGTCAATGAGAAAATCTTAAGAACGTTGAGTGTGTCCCCAAGGGCAGTCGCCAAAAGCATCAAACGCTATCTGAGGTGTTGTAAATTGGTTTACATCACCGACTGTTGCCCACCCATAATATGGATTTGTACAGTAGTTGTAATAGCACTAATAGGGCTATTGACTCTGCACCCGCAGTTCCTCTGCACAACACAAGTGATGTCTTAAAGCAATGATTCTCAACTCATTTTGTCTCGACCCATCGCTTGAGAACCATTTGTCAAAAGCAAAATAGGAAGGCAGGACAGAGCCACATCTGTGATTTGGAAACTGCTCCAGGCGAATACCTCATGAATGAAACCTGAACAATTTAAAATGTAAAACATCTTCTGGGTTGTTTAGGATTTATTGTATTGCACATGCAGTAGCCTTACACACACAGCTGTTATGACTCCAGTATTGTGTTTGAGCAGCCTATGATTGTGTGCAGCTACTGCTCATGGTTGACATAACCCATCCCAGAATGTGCATTTAAAAGGGATATGCTGCATGAAAACCCTTCTTGATTTCTCTGACCTGCCCTTTTCCTGCCTTCCAGAGACACAATGGGGACATTTTAACAATGGCATCGGTCAAGCACCTGAGTCACCGGCGCTTCGTGGTATCCTTCCAGCTAGACAGTGTCCAGAGAACAGATCAAGACCTTTACCGCTGCGTCACTCAGTCCCCCCGAGGGTCTGGTGTCTCGAACTTTGCTGAACTCGTTGTCAAAGGTATACACGCTCTCTTCTTTGTGCCTTACTGTGCTCTTTTGATATTTCTCTGTTTCGGTCATTGTAACTACAAGTTTTCCTGGTGATTGTATTGACAGCACATGATTTTCTGAGCTTCTTCTTCACAGATGAGAACTTATTGATTCAACAACAGTAAAAATGAACTAATGATAGTATGACCACTAGGGTCATCACAATTTTAAGCATTCACCGGAAATGATTTGAGCTTGATGATGCACATGAAAGACACCTACTGTATTTCATATTTCCACAAAGGACCTTAATTACAAATTGTATGGTACTTGACCAACATGAAAGCTCTTTGGATCGCATATGCACTGGTCCTGCTGTGTTGTTTCCTGAGCTGGAGTTTTCAAATATGCTGCCATGTTCAACTCTTCAGCTCTCTGTCAAAAAGCTGTTCACTTGGACTTGCTCAGCCCCTGTCATATCATGTACCACAGATGGTGACCTCAGTCCCATTACTCACTCCAAAGCCACAGCCTGACACCAGTTTGACAGTATAGTAATGGTGTGGCTGAGGGTTATTTTGATGGCATAACAAACTCCAGCCGAGAGCACAGTGAGGATGAGAAGGGGGAATGGATGTGGAAGAATCCCATTCCCCTTGTCTTCAACTGTTTGCCCCTCCTTTTGTTGCTATTTTAAAGACTGATTTAAGGGATGAAAGAAATAGTTGTAGGTTTTGTCTAGCATTCACAATTTTGGACAAATCATACTGATTGTACTTATTGTGTGAGGGTTCTTGATGACTGTGACTGCAGATGCTTAAATGTTAGTCATTCAAGGTCAAAGGGTAAAGGTAAAGCATACAGCTTTCCTCTTATTCTGTTTATTAATAGTGTTAGTCAAACTCATGCCTTTTGGCTCTGCTCAAGGACAATGTGAGAGAGGCTTAGTGATAGAGTTGGCAGTAGAACACATTATGGAATGTGCCGAGCAAAAAGCCATAAAACACACAACCCGACAATAATTTCCTGGTTCTTTTCAAAGTGTGTCCACTCTGTAACAGACATAAACTCACCCATGCCATTGCAGATTTGTGGAAAGGTCCCAGGAAGAAAGCTCAAGTTACTTCTGCCTCAGTGAGCTGTGTGATGCTCTGATTGGCTGGAGATGTACTCCTCACTGCATGAATGGCCAGTGTAAAGAAAAATCAGACCAAAACAGGAGAAAAATAGAAAATACAGACAGAAGGAAGGGTCTGTAAATCCGCCAGCACACACTGACAGAGACAGAAGTGATGACCTGGAGGAATTAGTAATGTATGAATGTATGCACTGTGTTTATTTAGGTGATTTTAGGACAGAATGTTACATACTTTAAGTTTTAGGTCAGGAAAAATGCCAGGAATTACCATTTGTTAATGTGGGAAAAAATAATTTAAAAATCATAATAAAAACACATATAGATCAATGAGCCTGTTTATATGACCATAAAAATCTGAAAAATGGAAGTGATCAGATAATTGTAATAACCAGATCTGATTAATAAATGTGTTGTTTGAAAAGCCCTGCATTTACATGTTTCAGTCCATGATCATATTTCTTTCAAAGTACATACTGTATGTAGAGATGGAAGACTGAAACTTCCTGTTATTTTCAAAATACCGGGTCTTGTCTTGTTGAACATGGTGATGCCTCTGGTCTTTCAATTAGCTGTGCTAACACGGGAGCTAACAGGCCTGCAAAACAGGCTGCACGCTTTATTTCTACTCCATAAGGAGAAAAGAATAGTTGGTTTTTAGATGCCAAGCATCCGCCCTTAGTCTTGGCTTAATAGGTCTTCCTCCACTCCTTCTTAAAAACCACCACCTCTGTTTTTTAGGACTTTTGTTTTACACATGTGCAGATGTAAAAGAACAAAATAAATGGGATTAATGGATATTCATGCACAAATAAATCAGTGTATTTGAGAGAAATCTAGGTGTGTTAATGCAATTTCTCATAATCAGATAACTACCATCGACTGATAAAGCATATCGCATTATGCTGTTTACCTGATTACGTGAATAATCTGATAACTCCAGAAATGTGAAAATCCAAACTGAGCTCTGAGGGCTTTGTGCTCTCAGTGTGATCCTCTGTTTTTGGCTGCTTTTAACCTGTTACATAAATTCCAGTCTAGTGTTACCCAGATATACCCACTCTCAATACCAACCTATTAGCTGTTTTTACTGTGGTAACATGTTAAATACTCAATTATCACTCATTTACTATCAAATTATTGCCCTCCTAATACTTTGCAATCAAGCTGAAGTATAAAATTGTTGTGTGTATTAAAAAAAATCTTGAAAATAGTAACAATAGGAGTTCTTGTCACCTTTGTTCATGCCAAGCCCTTAGGTGGTTTTTATATTGGCAGTTACATGGTATCACTTAATTATTACTACAATATTGTCATACTTTTACTATGGGATGACAAAGTGTGTAAAGAACATTCTGTGTCTCTTACAGAATAATATATACTGATTCAGTTTTGTATGATAAATTAGTCTATTTGCTACAGAACACAAATGAGCCTCTTAAAATACTACTGAGCCTTCTCACATCAGCTGCCAGTAAACTCAGTATCAGTACATGCACTGATAGGAAGCTGTGAAATCTCATTTAATGTTCTCACACTCAGTCAGTAAGTGTTACTGTGTCTATGTGTTTGTTGCTCCCCTTCTTTTGTATAAACATGGTACAGATATTATTTTTGGCCCAGCTCATCTTGTATTGCAGAGTTGTGATGGCCATTTGTAAATCAAGTGGCTGTAACTCCATCATTTATTTCACAGGAACTGAAGGCCAGTTCTTTAACAAGACATTTATAAATCCCATTCCCCCACTGCCGTGCTATGAGAAGCTTAATCAACCCCTCATTGAGGAACCACTCGTTTTAAGGCCAGAGATTACACGCAGGACTCATGATCGTACTTTCTCAATGCAACATGGAGGACACATAATAAATAAAACATCGTTCTCAGTAAGGTACGGTACTGTGTGTCTCTGCCTTTGGCCTTATAGTTGTTTTATCTAGATCCTGAGCATGTTTTCTGCCTCTTAAAGCATAAATCTCAGCGCAGAGATCCTTAATTAAACAGAAAGCGTCACTGAGAGCAATGTTTAGATTCAAAGTAGCTTTGCGCACAGAGGTAAACAATGAAACGAGAAGACTAATAATACATGTAAAAAAAACATCAGTCGCTCAGAAACATGCACAACAATAAACAAATGTACTTCTAAGATATTTAGTGGAACTGTGAATCTAAAATGAGAGAAAAATTACTGAGTTGTTTTTGACTTCAGGTTCCCACTGGCTGTCTGCTTGTGGTCTAAATGTGGGCTTTTGTTGGCAGACATACATTACATTACATACATTAGTGGAGGCTAAGTCGAGGTAAAGTAAATGCATTAAAAAGCAGGGGTAAGATGTTGGTTATGATGAAAACCCCCGATGGGAGGTGGGCCATGAAAGAAAGAGTGGTCTCTGCAGGAATGAGGGATTAGTCACAGCCACAGATCTAAGTCTGATCTTTTCTCATGCTTTGTCCTCACTTCTTTTGCATTCCCTTTCCTCTTCACACAGTTATCCGTGTAATTGTTCAGTCACTCGGATCTGCCAGTTAGTGACATCTGAGTGGTGGGCTCTGAAATTAACCTCTGGTTTGGCAATCTTTACTGACAGTGATTCAGCGTCTCCCCTTTCACCACGATGACCAGCTGTGATGATAGAAATCTCAGTTAGAGAAAAAAAAAAGCACAACTCATAATCTGCATTGTAAAAATCATTCACATTTTGGACATTGTGTGCACAGCTGTTTCTTTATTCACTACTTTCCTAAAATTTATGATGGGCTCAGAATGCCCTGTTAACAGGTGTGACTAATCTGCTATTTGAACGCAGTTTGACCTGCTCTCATTGAGTAGTATCTAGGGACTCATTTTAGGCTCAGTGGGCTTCATCATGGGAAGAATTTTTTTTGCACACAACTGATTATTAAAATTGCTACCACAACTTTGACTCCCCAGACGATGCAGCACGGTCAGCCCTCAAGCAAAATCTTTTACTGACATAAGCACATGTTTATAAATAAAAGCCAAAAAAAAAAAAACCTGTTTCCCATTTCCTCTCACAGTGCCCCCATCCCCCATTGCACCGCCCCAGCTGCTGCGTGCCGGCTCCACTTACCTGATCATCCAGCTCAACACAAACTCCATCCTAGGGGACGGACCCATTATCAGGAAAGAGATTGAGTACCGCGCCAGCCAGTCTCCATGGTCAGAGGTGCATGGAGTCAACATGGTCACCTATAAGCTGTGGCACCTGGATCCAGACACAGAGTACCACATCAGTGTGCTGCTGACTCGGCCGGGAGAAGGAGGCACTGGCCCTCCCGGACCTCCCCTCGTAAGCAGGACCAAGTGTGCAGGTGAGTTTCCACTACTCAGTTTCAGTGGGTAAAAGTGTGAGACCACAGGTAAAAGTGACCCCTATTTGTAGTATCTTTTTCACTTAACTGTGACCAGCACAAACGACAATGCTGTCACTTCTGGTTTGGAACTCTTCCAAATGTGGTACTCACTCAGGTACAGGTTGTTCAATGACCATTATGAGGTGTGGTGCATTATGGGCAACAAGAAGGTTCGAAGTTCGATCCCTGGTTGACACAGAGCCTTTCTGTGTGGTGTTTGTACGTCCTCCCCATGTCCGTGCGGGTTTCCTGTGGGGGGTATTCCCCCCCGTGCCATTGAAAACATCTAGGTTAGGTTGTACTACAGACTCTTCAGTGCCCCTGACCAAGGCATTACATAACAACTGGCGCTATGGCCCACTGTTCCAACAGTAGGATGGGCTAAATGCAGAGACAGATTTTACCCATGCAGATCATTTTTAAAAGTCATAATTCCAATACAATTTAAAACTAACCCTTGTCAATTAAAATCTGTTTAAGTGATGCGTTTCATTTTCACTTTCCTGACTGTACAGGAATAACAGTCACTGCTCCACAACAGACAATACTGTAAAACGTCTTTCTCCTCATTCTGTTCTTGTCCCAATTTACTTTCCGTGGCACATCAGTTGATAAATGTAATTGCTGAGTTCCATGGCCTCCTTTCTGACCTGTGTACAACATTGTACTGCGTCTTTTTTATTGCTCTTTTGCGTTTGCAGGTCAGTTGAGGACTGTGGCCATGATTCTGGTATTAGTTACATGTAATTAAATAATGTGAGCAGTGAAATAGAAAATTATATCTGAACAATAAATCTGAATTGAGCATTACAGCAATAACAGAGCATTGTCTAATGCAACCATAACTATTATCATCAACCAGACATCCATTCGTATGATGGCATAATATATTGGAACATAACCATGTGCTGTCATATTTATACAGATAGTAGTCACATTTCATTTCTCTCTAGTGAAATATGAGGGAGCTTATTTTTAATGAGCAGGGATTTTGCTCTGAAAAGACATATTATGCCACACGTAGCGCTTAGGGGAATTACACTTCACACCGTTAGGTGATGCAGCACCCAAGAACCCTGGGAAAGGGAAGAACTGTGAGTTGAACACCTGGCTATATATTAAAACACCCAGAAGGAAGCAAATGGTCTTTTATAGACCCCCTCTGTGTTTCTATTGACCAGTATATTTAATCCAGATTAAGTAGGATTGTGTGATATGGACCAAACATTGATCCTGATATTTTCAATGGAGACACACAATGAATTTTACTAATGGCAGTGGATGATGTTTATGTACTGTGTTTGAACAGTTGTTTTATACATTTATATGAATTTGTGCTCTTTCAGAAGTAGTGAGACACTACTATTTTGAAAGTTATTTTTATGAACAGAGGTTGTTTTGTTGTCAAAAGTCAGAATAAACAAATAGATTAAGATCAAATAATGAAAAGAATTTCTTAATCAGTGTCACAAACCGTGATTGAAATAAATCTGAATGACATGTTTTCCTTCCTGTTCCAAACCACACAGCTGCAAAATAAATAAATAAATAAATAAATAAATACAAATAAGTATTTGGTCTGCTTTTCAGAGGAACTGTACACACCATGAGTACCAGGAGTACGAGTAGGTTTTAAAAACTGTGCTACTCGGCTGCTTGAACAAGCAGATGCCCAATTCCATGCAGGAATCCAGATTTTATGACACAAAGCCTAAAATTGGTTATCATTTAAAGTGACACAATATGTTTAATTTTATTATGAAACTGTGGTAGGACAAATGGGATGATTCCCTAATAGAGGATGCAAACTCTGACACAGTTCAATGGAAGAAATGGTTCAAGTAGCACAATATGAAACTTGGGAATAAACACTGATGTCTACGTTGTTGAAAAAATTTAGGAAATCTTCAAAAAACACAAACTACAAGTTTGCCATCTTTGCACTTAAAGGGGTTGTTAACATGAGATCAAGCAGCCACAGGCTTTAATGTCAGAGTTTTACATTATGGAGTGGCATCTCATGATAATCTAGTGAAATGCATACTGTGAATCTGCATATTCTTATCTTGTAAAAGGGAAAATTCGCTATCACTGGTGTTCTTTGAACTCTGAAACTGAGAAAACTGACAGGGAGACTTTTTGCTGCCAGCATGGCAATATTGGTTTGACAGTTATTTAAAAGATAATAGCTGGCGCTTGCCTAAAGCAGGCAACACAGTGCATAGATGTACTACTAGTATTTTACTATACACAGTAAAGGCCTTAATGTGAAACAAGAAATACACACATTACTTAACAGTAACATTGTGTTTGAACACAGTGTATTATCTATACTCAAACTAACAATTGGTTTCATCATACAGATTATTTTTTAAAATGAAAGCTACACTTTTGATTGTGAAAAATACCTTTTATAAAAGTGTTCAATTTAACAACCTGAACATCCTCGGAACTAAAAAAAAAAATCAGTTTATTGTCATGTAAAGGAAGAAGATAACCTGGATCCAGGTTATTTAGCTTAAAGGTTGTCAGCTGAGGATGTGAAATTAAATAATATTCAGTCATTTGAGTAATCAATTAATTCAGTTAAATTCAATTACTGTCTGTCCCTCTTTGGGTGTATTTCTGCTCAATCAGAAAAAAACAAGACTGGTTTTCAGACTAATAGCAATTACTTCAGTAAAATTGTGGATTTATTAATTTTATTAGCCCTTCACGTGACTTTATCCTCACTGAACATTTTGTTCTGTCTCCTCACATTATTGTGTCCTTGTCATCTGTCACCGTGCAGACCAAAAACACCAGGGGAGACCAGGACTCCACACCCCTGTTTATTATTAAATATAAGTATGCATGTAGAGCACAAAGAGTACAGTGTTACTGCAGATGCAGTCATTACTGCTGCCTGCAATGTGTGCCGAGTAGTCACACGAAATGGAGAGCTTTGTGTTACCCAAAGGCGGTCTGTGGTTATGTGTCTTCCATGGTCATCACTCTTTCTATGCCCAACGGTCTCTTCCTGCCACACACCATCCCTCACATATCTCCCTATCCTGCTCCAGTAGAGCTTCCCTGGCCCCCTCTCCAATGACATATTAAAGCTACTCTCCTCTCCCAACAGCCAAAGACACCCCTCATTCATCAGCCACCATGAGTGAGCTCACAGCCCACAACAAAATCCCTACATGTGTCTCAAGAGACAGAGGAAATCACAAGAAAACGTAAGAAAGTCAGTAGGAAAAGTGCTGAGGAGTGTAGGATGGTAGTGTGTCCGGGTGTGGGAGGGGATAGTTTTTCAAAGTTAGAGTGTAACAGTAAACATGACGACGGTGAATGTACAATAGGTGAAGCGAGAGGAGATTCACAATGTACAGAAATTACTTTCACAGTCATTGCTATCGCTGTTTGTGAAAGTCACTAAACCAGCGTTTAATGATGTATTTACTTTTCAACTACTGTGACATTAGTTTGTTCAACCATGTGTGGGATAAGTAATACTGCTGTGTTTACTGAGCTGTTAAAGAGGGAATTTAGATGCAGTACTAGTTCGATACAGAGGAAGTATAAGTGAATTTAATTTCTCCGGTCCTTGTGTCTTGTGCTTTTTCTGAAATCACTGCAACACTGAGTACCTGAATTAGTTTTCTAGTGCAACTTTAAGTGATTGACTTGTCTGTTGATGTAGAGTAGCTGTTAATGTCTCATACACTGTATAGTAACCTGCGTGAACATAAACTTCCTTCACCTGGTGCATCTTACCTTCTTGACCCTCTAGGATGTGCTAATGACCACCTGGCTCCCAGAGCTGCCCTGACCCAACCTCCAAACCATCTGGTCTACACTACCCTGACTCACCCTCAGTCCACTGCTGAATCCTGATTGTCCCACTTGCCGTTGGCCTGATTAGGTTTAAACATGGGAAAATAGATGGCAGGGAAGCTGTAGTGAATTCAGGGACGTGGTAATTATCCAGTGAACAGAAGGGATATTTGGACCCTCTTTGTGTGTAGGAGGAAAGGGATTTTGCTTTCACCATCATGACTAATCTTTTCCATGTTCATATTTGATAATTCCCTCATTCCCAAACACATTGGCCCCAGTAACTCGCTTCAGCATCTGCATACACATCCTCATGTAGCGGGGCTGTCCTCGTGTGGCTGCTGTAAAACTAATGGCCGTGAATGTGAACATGGTCTCTGCCTGGCTCCAATGGCCATCCAGGTGTGCTTGATGAGCCATTGCTGTGATTATCAGCACGGTGCATTAGCACAGCTTGAAGCCCCTCAAGTAAATCACATAGGAGAGGCGAGCATTTGTTCTGCAGGTGGTCCCCAAACTACGTTAATGGGCTTCCACCTGCTGCTGGGTCACTGCACCTTCTGGAAAGCTCCAGCCCGTGATGCTCCTGGTCTGTTAAAGAGAGCCAAGAGTGGAGCCTGACTAAAATTAGGAACATTAGGAGCACAAGTGCTTTGCCTTGGTTGGCATGTCGTTCATCATGTCCTTCTTTCTGAGCCAGGACTCTCTATATGCGCACATTTGGGTGGTTTGGATTTATGTGTGTCTGTGTTTTTGCATGCACATGGGTATAGGCATGTATGTCTGAATAAATCTAGGTTTTCCAAATGACACAGTCAGTCTACATCCTCACGATGGCCGCATGCAATCTAATGCAATTCTGCTCTGTCCTGCTGCTGTCCCATGTCACAGTTTTAAGCAAGATAATAAACCAGAACCTGTCACATCCACTCTAACTTCCAATCTCTGAGGGCAAGAATGGTGCACTGGGCCTATTTTGTTTTTGACCATGTTGGGTTGGCTTCAGTGTTCAAGCCAATGGATGCCAGAGAATGGGTGCGCATGGCATACAGACAAATAAGACGAGGCAAGGGGAGGGGATGGCACAAATGTCCACTTTGAGAAAACCCACAATGGGCACACTGTGGCCTCTTTGGCGGTGCTTTCATCAACTCAGCAGTTAAATGCCTCTCTTTATTTAGCCGTCAGGCTGTGCAGACTATCAATTGCACACTGAACAATTGAACATTAGCATGTCTCACTGGGTGCAGTCTACTACTTTGCGATTACTTTGCCCACCCATTTATCTATAGTCTCATTAGCCTAGATGAAGTTCAGATCAATGCTCAGGTCATATTTCCATCTAGTATGAGATGCCAGACAGCAAATTAAAAGTGAAAGCCAGGAACTGCAGAGGCCTTCAGTCTAGATTGAAAGTGTCATAAAATTTCACTTTTAAAAGAATTGCTTTGCTACGGGGAGTATTAAAGAGTTGGGCAAAGAGCTGTTGTATACTGATGTGTCTGAACATGAGTTCAGCATCTATAAATAGACATAAAATTGAGTATAAAAAAAGAGAAGTATAGAGACACTGCATGTTTGCATGTCCCTGTACAATACCAAAACACCTTTGAATCAGGTTTCTTGTAAAATTCTTGTTTTAAGAGCCTCAGTCTCCAGTCAGTGATGCATTAGCACCTTATTTAAGTTTTTCTCCTCTAATCTGTGCTGTACCGAGAATTCCACTGAGTGTGTGCGAGTCAGTGAAGGAATGAAGACCTTGGCCAGTAACCTCAAACTCCACTGATCTCTCCCTGTACCCCATATCTCTGCTGTCATTCCCTGCCTCCCTGGTCCATTACTCAACATGCCCTATTAAAAGAATAAAGCCATACTGTACCTTATGTAGCATATTACGTGACAAAAAGGCATTGATTGTACTAATAATGGCGACTGATAAATGTCTCCATTGATACTGAGGATGTCCTTGGCTTAAGTCTGCCCCCCTTCATTTCAGACGTTCCCCTGAACACTGCTTGGTCTGTGCTACTGTGTAAAGAGGCTCTCTGTATCTTTCAGCAGCGCACTACATTTAGGGAGGATATTAGAGACAAAGTTCTTTTGGACTGAGTCAGAACAAAGTCAGAGTTAACCTGGCAATGACCAGAATTAACTTGGTTACTTCTAAAAATATGCAACAGGCCATCTTGATGACCCAGCAGTAACAGTGACTAGCGGAAGTAAATGCCCTTGTATAGCACTGCCATCTTTGTGTGTAGATTAAACCTCAGGGCAAAGGACGTTAACTACTGGATAGTCAATTTGCTTGCCGACACAGAGGCGGGGACTGGTGGGAGTGCGACAGCAACTCGTAGCCCGTCCGATTAATTAGTGCAATTGGCATGAGTTCCAGCTCTGCCATAGGGGATGTGGGTGTGTTGAGCCGGTAGCCAAATGTTGACCTCCATGTCGTGGTTGGGAAATTGGGTGGTGTGCAGGAGGGGAACAACTAAATATCTGCCAGCATATCCCTGGGACACCACTTACTCATTTTCTGAGTTTTAAAATAAAATATTAAAATATATACAGTATATGCTATTACTCATGTTTTAATTCTCAGGCTCACTGTCCTCCCTAAAGGATTTTCTAATGATGTTGTTTGTCACTGCATCTCAGCTTCCTTTCTTACTGAATTTTCTTTTTCCTTCCTCTTTTCTCTCCGTGTGTCTTTTTCCTCAGAGCCAATGCGTGCGCTGAAGGGCCCCACAGCCACAGATATCCAGTCCAGGCAGTTGTCCCTGCAGTGGGAAAATTTGGCGTTCAATCTGACACGCTGCCACACCTACTCAGTGTCCCTGTGCTACCGCTACACCACAGCGGGAGGTGGTGGAGGCCACAACACCACGGTGCGCGAGTGCCTGGCAGTGGAACACAATGCCTCACGCTTCACACTACGTGATCTGCCACCCTACCACGGCATCCATGTCCGTCTGTCACTCTCTAACCCCGAGGGGAAGAAAGAGGGCAGAGAGGTCACCTTCCAGACTGAGGAAGACAGTAAGTCTCCAGAGAAGGTTACAAAAAGAGAGCATTGAAACCCGAAGGCTGAATAGTAACAAAGTAAAATGTCATTACATATGGTGAACATGTTGAAAACCACAATCTGAAGCTTGGCAGCTGGTAGCCTTCTTTTTAGTCATCCAATATTAACTTATAATACTTAATTCCATGAATGAGTAATGCTATGGCTTTAATAATTACTCTACTCTCCACTAAGAAAGAACTTCAGTATTGTTTACAGGATTTTGTTTGCCATTTATAGTGTTATTTGTCTGAGAATGTGTTTTATATCAAAACAAAAGTGCTGTTACGGCTGCAGTACTGAATCAAATGAACTTGAAGGAGAAATCACATTGAATTGTAAATTGAATTGGATCAATTTAGGAAACTAGACATAATGTTCAGCCCTATTATTTATCTACTATCAATGTAACTTACAGGCTCAGAAGCATATTGAGAATTTTTCTTACTATTGTGCTGAGACATTACGGCACATCTTAGATTATGCTTTTAAGGTCCAATTGTTCTGGAAGAATTAAGCGAGCGTAATGTTTGGTTTATCTTCACAAGCCTTCAAATTGACAAAATACAAAGCATGGGTTGAATGAAATAATAATACACAGCTATATAATAAATGCTTATCTACTGTTGTAATAAATATTTGTGAAGATTTAAAGTCTGAGCTAACATAAATTATGTGCAGATGTCTACCCATAAGTCAGGTTTTATCCCACTGTTGTCATTTGGTTAAATATTTCAAAGCATTATCACTTTAGGTGTTGCATTGCTGTGCCAGCTCCTCTGTCTTCCTCTAACAGATTAATAGAGAGAGTGTGACCATCTGACTGGGACTGAATCAGCATTACAAAAGATCCTTTTCACTTTCATTTTCAGATGAAAATAACATAAAGCAGCAAACATTATATTGAAGACTCCAGCACCCTAAGATAGGATTCTGTGCTTATTTCTTATCTTTTATTATTTTTTGTGCTGGAGCACATTGTCTGCATGGAGGCTGAAGGAGAAATCAATTCTTCCATGACAAAAATCAAAACAAAGAAGGTTTTCAGCAAGAGATATTCACAACGAGCGAAGGAGAAAGCACTACAGACAGCAAGAAAGAAAAAAAAAAAATCGAGGGATTTTCTCATGTCAGAAAAACTAGACAATGTATGCATATGTGTACATGTGCAGGGGATGTCAATTCTAAATGTTCTTTCCAAATGCCTTAATAAGCAAAATTGTCCTCAAGACTAACTCTTCTCAAACATAACAGCTGACTCAGCTGTTTGGCTTCAGCTTTAGCCTCAGGCCAGAATCTCACATAACACAGGCTTCCTCTGTACAGTGTGGTCACAGACCGTGGGGAATATGTTGAAAGGGAATGGTCTAAAAAAGTGTTAAAATGGTGTGTAGTGAAATCCTGAGGCATTCACTGTGCATTTAAAAACCTGTAAAGCTACCAGCAAGCACCTGTCAAATTCATTATCGCATTTTATCTGCAAGAAAGCATTCACATAGAGCTATAAATTTGCTCTGATATTCTTTCCTCTTGTCTGTGTTATGATTATATAATTGATGTGGTTCATAAATTAGTTGTCCTTATCTGATTCTCTCTGTGTCTCCTGTGGCACATTGTTCTGAGAAACTGTGACATTTATTTTGTGGTATTGACAGGAGAGGCTCACTCTGGGATAAACGCTTCAATTTCCAGACAAATGTTTATTCTGATGATTTCTTACAGTTCCTGGAGGCATAGCACCCGAGTCACTCACCTTCACCCCACTGGATGACATGATCTTCCTCAAGTGGGAGGAGCCTGTTGAACCCAATGGTCTTATTACCCAATATGAGGTGAGTCCAAGGCCACATTTAAATTCCTCTACCCTCTTCCTCAAAAACATCTATGGATGGTATTATGTTAAGGATGCAAATTATCATTCAGAATAAGTCTCTCATTGACATCGTATTTTCTGACTGTCAGCAAGATTGCACAAAAACTACTGCACCAGTTTTCATGAATTATAAAAAAAGGTCACATCCTGAAATATGTTGAACAGTCCACACCTGCTTTAAAGCTGTGTTATAGTACCTTTATCAGGTTTGCCATGGACAAAGTCAGAGAGGCCAAATTGAGCTGGATTGGACATGTGGTAAGGAGGAATAGTGGATATATTGGTAGAAGGACGTTAAAGATGGAGCTGCCAGGCAGGAGGCAAAGAGGAAGACCGAAGAAGGAGATTTATGAACATGGTTAAAGAGGACATGCAGCTAGTTGGTGTGGGAGAAGATGCAGAGGACATGGTCAGATGGAAGCAGATGATTTGCTGTACTGACCCATAAAGGGAAAAACCAAAAGAAGAAGAAGAAGAAAGAATGGATAAGTATAAGTAGTGTCAGTGTAACAGAACAAGAAATGGACAGAACATTTTACCATCTGCTTTTTTAGTTTTTTTATCAAGTTATACTTTTGTGCAAATAAGGACAAGAAGTCCTTGAAGTGCTCATACAAAATGCTAATTTGTACAAGTACAGTTCTGCGGAAATTATTTGATTATGGGAGTATTTTTTGCTTTACGCAAAGTTAGGTACCGTATTTTCTGGGTTATATGTCACTCCAGAATGTTAGTCGTACGAGCCAAAAAATGCATGTTGAAGAAGAAAACAAGTCGCTCTGGAGAACACGTTGCATTTGTTCAGGGAATGTGTGTCACGCGTGTGGCTACGTGCTTGACGCCAGAAGAGAGAGCTCGCCTAACATAACTCCCATATAAAGTATGTATTATACACCCATACCTGCACATTTATTTATAATTATTATTTGAAAAGGAAGTTATGTTAATTATCTGAAACGGAATTAATTAAATTAGTTCTAAAAAGGATTTAAAATGACACTTACCCAAGGAGGGCGCGTT
>JAQQAE010005889.1:0-17190 GCA_029823295.1 Pseudamia nigra
ATTTTGGCCTTGAATTGTGAAGCGCCTAGAGATAATCGGCAATTATGATTGGCGCTATACAAATAAAGATTGATTGACTGATTGATTGATTGAGTGATCCAACAAAGTCAACCATGATTCACTTTGTTCCAGACTCAGACCACCTCTTTTTGGGAGGCCAAGGTTGGACTGTTTGTCTATTGGAGGCTGAAAGTTAACTGCAAATGAGTTACACTTGATGTGATCTGTATCCAGATAATCTACCAATTTCTACATAGATTTTTAAACTACAACCACAATTCCAAAAAAGTTGGGATGTAAATAAAAACAGAATGCAATGATTTGCAAATCTCATAAACCCATATTTTATTCCCAATAGAGCATAAACAACATATCACATGTTGAAACTGATACATTTTACCATTTCATGGAAAATACTAATTAATTTCGAATTTGATGGCAGCATTACATCTCAACAGAGTAGGAACAGGGACAACTAAAGGCTGGATTTTCTACTGGAAATAACAACATGGGCTCAGGAACACTTCCAGAAATCACTGTCTGTGAATACAGTCAAACATGCAATGTACAAATGTAAGTTAAAGCTGTATCATGCAAAGAAGAAGCCATATGTGAACATGATGCACAAACTCTGCTGTCTTCTCTGGGCAAAATTCATTTAAAATGGTCTGAGGCATAATGGAAAACTGCTCTGTGGTGAGACGAATTCCTCAGACCGTTTTATTCTGATTTTATTTACATATTATTTATATCCCAGCTTTTTTGAAATTGGAGTACCGGTAGTGCAATTTTATGTTTTGTCTTTATTTTGATCACTTAATTTGATTCCAACTTCTCTCTACATGTGCCTCATCTTCTTCACAGCCATTTGTCTGACATTTGTGATACTGGGTAGGCTAATATCCGCATGCTGTTTTTTTTGTTTGAGTGTATACCATATGTATTGGCTCAGATTCAAGGCTCCAGTTACTGCCATACTGCACGACAGTCTTCTCATTGCTTTAAAGACACTTATCTGGAGAAGCTGATCTGACATTGATGTGATGCTGTAGGCCCGTCATGTTGAAAGTTGATGACCTTTGTCATGTTGATGGGCTCACTGTGCTGTCCCTCCTCAGATGACTTATACCATTGCCAAGACCTACCAGCCTCTGAAGCCTGGGTCAGTTTTGTCTTTCCAGAACGCTGCTCTGGGGAGTGTAGGTGAGTATTAATGTATGCACCACATGACATAAGACCGACCATTGATCTGATACAGTTCCTCATCTGTCTGTCAGTCTGCACTGTCTGTTTAAAGCTTAGCTTGGTATGTACGAGATGCAAACTAAAACTGATATGGTTAAATTAGAGTTTTCTCATGTTTTTAAAATGTGGACCTGGAAAATTGGATACAAAACATGGTACTAAACTGGAACTGGCAATGTGCCCAATGCTCATAGACTTTGGACTGTTGAGTGTGCACTTTAGATTTCAACAATAGGTCCCTTAGTCCAATACTGTCTAGCAAAACATTCTGAAACTTTATCTATTAGGGTTTAGAGTCGCATAGGAAGTGAGAGAAACAAAGTTGAATTAAAAAGCCACCAACAAAGGTTGCCATCACGAAATATTGTTCTGTATTCACATCAGGAGCATCATCCCAGGCTCAACAGAGCATGAAATGGGTCTTAAAACAGTCTTAGAAATGTCCATATAAGTTGTTGAAACCGAAAGAAAAACTGTCGGTATTACATTTTTAAAAATCAAAAACCACTGGAATAAATACCATTTTATTACATAAAATCAGTGGTAAGTGTTCTGGAGTCTGTAGCTCTCTCCATCGTTCACTTTGTTAATGTGCATATCTTACCTTCATGAATATTCAAATAACTAACAGCTCAGTGAAAGTGTGAAGCAAATGTCCACATGAATCAGAAATGTGCTGAATTCATTAGTCACCGTCTGTACTTGAAATCCTCAAGTTTATGGCGTGTTCACACTTTGATTCTCATCCAGTCCAGCTCCTTCCGGACTGGATGAGATTCCTCCTCCTTCAACTGTCTATTTCTGATGCTTTTTTCTTTCTTCTACATTCAGTAAATTAACTGACTGTATGATTTCAGCTCCAGTGTTTGAATCTCGTCAAGCATGCAAGAAATTTGAGCCTGTCTGTTCAATGTCCAGTATATATGTTAAAGCCATGCTAGGCTGCCCAGGCTACCTACGGCTGTCAGCTCTTGGATAAATAATGCAAACTCCCCTACTGCAACAAGTCATTAAGTGACCTACAGCTCAACTCTGCTCCAAGGTCAAGTGTGTCTAGTATGTGTTCAGTGGAATGGCTTAAAAATATTGTGACAAAAACCTCTGGCACCACAATTCTGTCTCCTATTGAAGGAGAAATCATGGCATTTTTACGACCTATATGTATTTAAAATCTGCATCTCCATTAGAAGTGGCCAAAAATGTTAGACTTTGTCTTTGGAATCCATGTGGCACAACATTTTGATGGTACTGTATTCAAAATTTTAAATGTCAAGCCCCACTAGTTGTATGAGATACAGAATGAATCATGCAAGAAAAGCAATTTGGAGCTCCACCCTAAACCCAATCATCAATTTTCTTCTGGCTAAATAAGCCTTTTATAAGGCACCACGACCTTGAGATTGTTATCTAGGCTTTAATTAGTTCCAGATGTGCTTACTGCAGTGCACTAAGCAGCTAATGCCTGTTTTTTTTATTCCAGCTTTGAGCTACATCTGTTTTAAAGTGGATCTGTCTCCTCCAGTGCTATGTGCACTGGTGTATCGGCCACCAAAGTTCAATAAGGATTTTATTCAGGACTTTTCCAATTTCCTAGCTGGAGTCATGCCGCTACATGACAGTGTTTTAATCTTTGGTGATTTTAATATTCACGTCTGCTATCCAACCAAGGAGTTTTTAAACCTTGTTGATGCTTTTAATTTTGTGCAGCTAGTTAGAGGTCCCACATATGAGCGTGGCCATACACTGGACATTATTTGATCTAGTGGTCTTCCGTTGGGTGGCATTGAAATCTGTGACTTAAATTTCTCTGATCACAAACGTATTGTATTTGAGCTTTGTGCGCCATGTAATCCTACTAGACATCAGTTTCTTGTACGTCGCTGCTTGATTGATTCTGGTACGGCGGAATGTTTTGCTTCGACCTATGTAAAACTCTTGCAGCAGTTTACCTCTGGACAGCCCTCACCTGACTCTGGACCAATTACTTTGCTAGTTTAATTGTGTATCCTTAAATGTTTTGAACTCTGTAGCCCCTGTTAAAAGTAAGCATTTTAAACCTAAATCACAGCTCTGGCTGAATGACACCACTTGTGCCCTAAGACAGGTTTGTAGAAGGGCTGAACACAAATGGAAGAAAGACAGACTGAAGGTGTCCTTTTTTATGTTCAGGGATTCTCTGTCTGCATATCGAGAGGCCATTAAGGCAGCTAAAACAAAGAATGTGGCAGATGTTGTCCCATGTATTATTTGATACTACAGTATTAATGCTGTCATCGCCCCTTCTGCTGCTCCCTGTCCAGTAGCTTCTCCACATGCATGTGAAAAATTTCCCAAATTTTTTGTGGCCAAAGTTGCCAATATAAGGTCAAAAATGATTTCTTCAGCCAACAGTCCCTGTGCCCCCCTGACATGTACTGCATTTCTTGACCATTTTGAGCCTGTGACTCTCTTTTCACTTTCTAAAGTGATTGGTTTGTTAAAACCAACAACTTGTAACCTGGACATCATGCCCTCTCAGCTGTTGAAGGAGATTGTTTGAGATTGTTGGCCCAGGGGTTTTATCTTTAATTAACTGCAGTCTTGTGTCTGGGGCTGTCCCTGCTGATTTTAAGTGTGCTGTGGTTCAGCCTCTCCTAAAAAACAAAAGGCCCACAACTTCCTGAATCTGAATGAAACAGAGATGAGACTGAGGTTGTGCTGTTTGGGCCTCAAGCCGTTCATGCTACCCTGAACATTGATCTTGATTTTTGGCAATACCCTGTCTTTTAGCAAGCAAATAAATGGCATGGTCAGAGCCAGCTTTTTTCACTTGTGTATCTTGTCCAAGGTCAAGCTGTTCCTCTCCTCCTCTGATCTAGTGAAGGTTATTCATGCATTTATTTTGTCAAGGCTTGATGACTGCAACAGCCTTTTCACAGTTGTGTCTCAGGCCCTTCTCTCCCATTTGCAGTTGGTCCAGAACGCTGCTGCTCGGATGTTTACAGACACACGAAAGAGAGACCACATCACACCTGTGTTGGCTTCTTTTCACTTTCTCGGTTAATTTTAGAATTGATTTAAAGATATTGTTTGTTTTTAAGTCTTTAACCCTTTTATGCATGAATTATGATAACCTACTTCAGTTTTTATTCGGTTTTTATTACTCTTTAGGCATGGAAAAAAAAATCACCTTAATTTTTTCAATTTAGTGGACACGTGATCAATCACAATTTCCTCAAATTACAAAATCAATACTTGTATATTTTAACAATTATTGTTCCTTAGTTGTTTCTTGATGTCCCAATTCCTTTTTTTACCTGCAAGGGTCTCCTAGAATAGAACGAATGGACAGATATTCCTCCCCTGCAAGGCGCATCTGCACTTATGTCGGCTATCATGTTTAAGAGAAAAAAATTTTTTTTTGCACTTACAAAAGCTGACAAGTGGGTGGCAGTGTATGGCATGATGCACTAGTGTCCACTATGGTGACTGATGCGCAACTGTGACATTAAGACTCATTCATATAGGAGAAAACAACTTTCGAATAGCTGGCCACTGTAGTGACCACTGTCCCTAAAAGGGTTAAACGGGTTAGCACCCTCTTATCTGAGGTAGTTCTTGATCTTCCTTTCCTCAGATGGTCCTCACGAGAGACAGTTTCATCAGAGTGTTTGATGATTTTGGCGACTGGACTTGGGTTCTTGAGTTGCCCACTGACGTAGAAGTAATGAGACTGTCTTTTCTGTATGTCTTGCCATAATAGGGATTTGTACAGTAGTTGCAATAGCACTAATAGGGCTATTGACTCAGTATCAGCCTTCCTCTGCACAAGACAATAGTCTAAAGCACATTAAGAAGACAAAACATGACACAAATGAACTTTTGAACAAGACATACCTGTGAATTGAAATCCATTCCAGGTGACCTCATGAATCTGATGAGAGAAGAGAATGAGTATGCAAAGCTTCACTACTTAATTCTGTACATGTTCTTTAACAGTTGGGTGTTATTACAGACTATTTTTTGTCCATTTCCCAAGCTTCGTATATCCAGACCTCCGCACTTTGTTAGTACCATCCTCTATGTTTCTGGAATGGGGTAAAAGTTCTCAGGGTTGTTGGTCTTGTTTCTTAACAAAGCACAATTAACTTGGACGGTATAGAACAACAGTTTGCCTTGTACGTAAATCGTATGAGAGAAATTATTTTGGTGGAACGTGAGGAAGCCTGCTGCAGTACTTAAGTGACAAAATCTCCAAAAAAATGCAACATAAAAAGATTTTTGTCTTTGTAAAACTCTGTTTTCAGTGTGTTGCTGCAGCTCTGAGGTTGTTGTTTTACAAAGTAAAGGAAAACTTTCAAAACGGTAATGTACATGTAGCAGAAGGAAGGCAAATGCAAAATCCTGCCACTATGTAATTTAAACAGTGAGTGTCTGATCACAGCTCATTGCAGATTGGATTCCACAATTTAAACAGAAGGCTGTCGCTCAGCAGGTACAGAGGGTCTCATGAACTGGAAGGTTGGTGGTTCGATCGCTGGCTCCTCATGTCCGCAGGCTAAAGTGTCCTTGAGCAAGATCGTGAACCCCAAGTTGCTCCCAGTGACTGTGTGCAAATGAATGAATAGAAAGCAGTGTAAAGCAGTTTGAGTGCCGTACGGTAGAAAGGCGCTCTATAAGCGCAACACAATTTGCCAATAAAAATATTTTTACTTCAAATTAACCTTGTTCTGCCATTTTGAACAACAGCAATCTACGTGTAGCCAGATTTATAAGAAAAATCTTTGAGGCTGCTGGAACAGTCTCTGAGCATCCTAAGGGACAGTTTGTGTGCAGTGTTTTCATTTTCTTCCTCACGGTACACTGGACTAATGTATCACTAGACTCTCACTAATCTCTTGCCTGCAGTAAAGTCTGCCTACAGCGCCAGGTTTACAAATGCTGAGCCGACTCTCTTAAGAACAGAGTGCAGTTTTTTTTTTTTTTTTCTTCAAAATGGATGTACAGTGTTTTTAAAGGTCCTCTTGCTAATGCAGTTTTATAGAGAAATATAATAAAAAGTCATATTGACATACTACAGCTAGGAATGTTAAAAGCATCATTCACACCCACAGATTTATTTTATCAAGTTCAAACACAAATTCCTGTGTAAGTGTTTGTTAATGTTCCTGAATCAACTTTCTTCCTCCAGAGATGAAGCAGTTTCTAAGCAACCGTCGGCGGGATGCCCACATGAACTGGTTTGAGTCTGCTATAGACTGGGAGCAGGAGCTGGAAAGGTGTGGAGCCAGCGCATGGAGAGTGAGCTCAGTCAATGACCGCTTTGAGATGTCCACTAGGTACTTTCATATCTTAGAAGTCTGTAACCACTTTGTAAGAGATGCACTCTTCTTGAATAATGTGTTGTTAAGAGCAAATGTTTTGGCCAGTTTCTACAAAACACTCATGTCTCTATCCCACCATATTCGTGTTTCTATTTTGGGTTTGCTGCCAGCCTCCCTCGGTTCATTGTGGTTCCACAGAAGGTGCTGGATACAGAATTGAAGAAAAGCTTTGCCCACTTCAACGAAGGACGCATCCCTGTGAGTGCACTTCATTTTCATAGGCAGTTGAATTACTTCTTACACAAGCATAATTAAGTCCTTTCAAAAATGAACTTGGCATTCAATTTATCGTTCATTCACGTGGATGTTTTTTCTGCATTCAAGCGCTGGTGTTGGCGACACCCATGTGGCAGTGATCTGCTACGGATGTCAAGCTTCCAGAACAACATCTACCATGAGAAGGATGACATCAGGTACATGTCTGTGCTGGATATTTTATAATCAGACCTCTTTATGAAGGCTCATGAAAGCAACTACAGTACTTCAGAATTACATTGTGTATCCTACTCTTTGATCCTGTTCCACCATTGTTGCATTGTTAAAGATATGAGATATGTCTATTAATTACTGAGACTGTGCTTATGAGGATAAAACCATGTGGTTCACAGTGACGCTGACTGTTATACACTGCCTGGCCAAAAAAAAGTCACACACTAATATTCCGTTGGACCGCCTTTAGCTTTGCTTATGGCGCACATTTGCTGTGGCATCATTTCAGTAAGTTCCTGTAATGTCACAACATTTATTTCCATCCAGAGTTGCATTAATTTTTTGCCAAGATCTTGTGTTGATGATGGGAGAGTCGGACCAATGCACAGTCTTCTCCAGCACACACAAAAGACTCAGTGGGGTTAAGGTCTGGACTCTGTGGAGGCCAATCCATATGAAATCTATATGAAAATGATGTCTCATGCTCCCTGAATCACTCTTTCACAATTTGAACCTGATGAATCCTGGAATTGTCATCTTAGACTATGCCTGTGTCATCAAGGGGAAAAAATCAATTGACCTGATCATTCAGTATATTCAGGTCGTCAGCTGACCTCATTCTTTGGACACATAACCTTGCTGAACCTAGACCTGACCAACTGCAGCAACCCCAGATCACAGCACTGCCCCCACAGGTTTGTACAGTAAGTGCTAGGCATGATGCCTTTCTTCTTACCCTGATGCCTCCTCACTCCAGAACAGGGTAAATCTGGACTCCTCAGACCACATGACCGTCCATTGTTCCAGAGTCCAATCTTTATGCTCCCTTGAAAATTTAAGCCTTTTGTTTTCACCAAACTTTTAAGTGATCGCTGATCACGATCATTCCAAGATTTTTTTTCCAGCCACATTTCTTCCTCGAAGATGATGGTTCCCCACTATCAGCAACTATTCAGCAATCTCCTTAGATGTTTTCTTTGCCTGATGCCATTTGACCCTTCAGAAACAGATTAATATCTTCCACAGCCACAGGATGTGTCTCTAACGTTGTTGTTTAAGAAAAGAAAAGAAAAGAAAAGAAAAGAAAAGAAGCTACTCGCTGCATCAGTTCGGGTTAAATAACTTGTTTCCAGCTGAAATGTAGTCACCCAGGCAGTAATTATCCAATGGGAGGTTCATACCTGTTTGCTTGGTTAAATCCAGATAGTGACTTTTTTTGGCCAGGGACTGTATATTAAAGATTGGGTATTCTTTCACAACTGCTGTCAGTTTCCAACAAGTAATGTCTTCAGGTCACTGCTAGCTATTGATTGAAGTACATGTGTTTTTGCTGAAGCATCAGAAAACAATGAGCTTAACATTAACTTGAAATTTTTGGTGAAATTGAACAAAGAGCGGGTGAATCTTTTTGTGAATTTACTGAGGTGATGTCACGTACACGTATGTTTGAATAGAACAAAAGATTTAATGAAGGCAGAGAAGATGTCCAAGACAAAGAACATGCTGGATGTACATGCACATCAAAAACCTTTGAAAACATTCAACAAATTCAATAAATCTTTTGCAATCAGCAACTCAGGATAAGAATGATAGCAGAAATGGTCTTCATTGATAAAGAGACACTTCGATAAATTTCGACAGTTTGAACATGATGAAAGTGCATGCTGAAGTTGCATCAAAAACTCCTCATGAAATTCTTGTCAAAAGGAAAAATTGAAGGAAATCCAAATATTTTTTAGGAGTGACGCGATGAAATTCAGATCTTCCAATAGGATCCTCAGAAAAATCTCAGACAGTGCATTGAAAAACACCAAGAATGAAGAAGGCACAACAAAGCAAGTATTAAAATATGTAGAGTTGACTCGTGTTATAGTATTCATAGTTGACTTGTGTACTTGGGTCTGTGATGAGAGTTGGAAAGATTATTCAAAACTCTTTTTAAAACTTGTTTTGAACAAGTCGTGGATCAGGTTTGTTTAAAGTGTTGGTTTTGTATTTACAGGGATATGTTGGTCTCATATCATTTGAAATGACTTTTGTATTGTATGCAAACGTAAAGTAAGACCAAATGTGTTTGAAATTTACAAGGAGTGTAAAACTGAAAAAGAATAATGTTACAAACCTTTTACACTTCATGAAATTGACTTGACCGGTATGTAAATCCACAAGTTGATTATCTATCATGTAGTCTGAACAATGGTTTCCACGGAAACATATTTTTTTTCAGAATTTCAGGAAGAATATTTTTACTCCACGCTGACATTATTGTCATTTCCCAAGCATTCTGTCAGTGTATTAAAATTACAAACGTATGTCATCTAATGTTAACATTTAACACTATATTAGTCAACATGCTTGTGTCTAGTTCAAGTGAAATAACAGGACTTAAATATACAACATTAAATGAAACATGAATATGACTTGTCATTGCTGTCACATCAGATACATCATAAACAATCGTCATCTTCTAGTATTTTATATTTTTATTTAATCTTTATTTATCCAGGATAAGACTCCAATGAAATCCTGTCCTGTGTTCTGGCCAAGACAGCAGCAACAGCACAAAAATTACAAAGAAATTTTTATTTCATTTACTCAGATCTCCATGAGCTGTAAGCAAAACAGCTGCTAGTCCATCTCAACCAGTGTACAACTCAATTTAAAGTACTGTTAAAGTACAGAATTTCAACCATACAGTACAGTGCAAACTTACACACAGACATCATAGCCAGAGTCTTCAGTGAGCAAAGGGAAAAGGGCACAACATCTACAGTGAGATGCTTTTCTCTCCAAGTCATTTATATATTTATTTATTTTGAGTGTTCTTAATGAGGCCAGCTCCTTTAATTTCAAAAATCTGAATTTTTTATTGCTTTGTCTGAGACTCTGTAGAAGCAGAAAGTATGTCCTTTGTGTCTAACGTTCACAATACACAGTAGGTCACAAGATACAAACCACAGATGTGATGCAATGTACTGAAGCTACAACAGAAATTTTTAGACTCTCCATCTAAAACAAATACATCTGCAAGCTTATCTGTTCTCATACACAGTATACACTGCAGATATTACCACAGTGTAATTCTGTTTGGCTTGCGTTCAACCTAAACAAAACCATTGTGTCATATTTTCTTTCACTGCTACTGCAGAAAGTAATCACAGAATGTTGCTGTTGTTTGTTCTCCTTTATTGATTTAATTTAAACTTGCGCTTTTTCTTATTGGCTCACTTATTACTTCTACCCACCTTTGAAGCAGGTTATTTCTATCTAAGACTAATGTGCCAGCTGTCACGGTGTTTTGGTACAGATGACTTATCATTTCCTTATACTGCAGCAAGCTGTTACTTTATTATAACCAACTTTAAAAGCATTTTGCCATGATGCGTCTTGCTGTTGATCACAGGAAACCAAACACTGAAAATGATCCCCAATGGCAAAAATACCACTGATGCACATTCAAGTTTGACAGGGAAAAACCACCTCATTTGCAAATTAGTACTGTACATGTATGATGCTTTCTGTGGTGGTTGTGTAGGAATCTGGAGCTGATCCTGTTTGGGAGCCAGTCCTCTCTGTGTGTGGTGGTGGAACTGGGTGAGGAGCTGCCTTCACCTGCCGACATCCAGCTGGCTCACAGCCGCCTGCGGGCTCTCTGTCTGGGAGGTGAGGACAGCAGGAACACACAAACACACAATACTTAAACGCAGCGCAACAGCATGTGCAGCAAATGGAAGCTTTGTGCTGTTGCCATAGCGTATACGATGTAAGATAATGAATAAAATTAGAGTAATGCTGCATATTAAATATAAACTGTAATGATTAAGTAAAAATGATCGAAAAGGTTAAAAAACAAAATGGGCTTAAAAATTTATGTTGGGGAAAAAAGAAAAAAAGGTATAGTGAGGGGGGAAAAGTACCGGTAAGTAAAAAAAATAAACCAAAAAAAATTGACAAAATCACAAAGAATTATCAAAATAAACATAAATGACCAGAATACCTGTTTTAAGGCATGATGTTATGTTGTAGTAAATTCCATGTTATGAAGTTACTCATTTTGTCAGATACCTTTTTACTCTTACTCAACTACTTATGTTTATCAGTACTCCTACCTCTACTTGAGTCATTAGAATTTTAAAGTAACAATACTTTTACTTGAGTACTGTTTTTGTGTACTGTGCACACCCTCACTGATACGTCTGGTAATCATTCATTAATGTGTTGTATTATCAACTAAGATATTTATTACAACTTATTTATTTACATTAATTAATTATGATAATTAATTGACACATAAAGACATGAATAATAATGTAGTACGAAACATTAATTAAATTAAATATACGTTGACTCTATCAATATTGTTTAACCGGTTATCCTTTTTACTGATAATTGAACAATCTCTGTTCTCTGTGAATTTCTGTTTCTGTTTGGTGGCATCTGTTGGTGATGGATGATAATTACAGGTTTGTTTTTGCACTGCACTTCCCATGAAATCCCTGAATACAGTCACTGTCAGTTTATGTCTGTGGCCACAGCCCCTTTGTCATTAGGCATCAGCGTTTCCCACATAGTTTGATTTTATCTGCAGCAGTTCCGTTGTTGGTTTCCTGCGGAAGGTTTATGAGGAGAACTGAATGCAGCAGTCAGCAGAGTAAAAATGGTGAACTCTGCAATAGTTTAAAAGCTGAGGTGGAGAAAAGTCACTCAGTGATAATAGATGCGTGTCTGTAGATATTTTAATGGTCCCTTCAAATAGTTTGTGAACTTTGAAGTCATGTGACTGAAGACAGTATATGGCATCTTCCCAAATATTCAGTGAAAACATTATTATTCCAAAGTATTTATCTCTCATCAGCGGATAAAATAGTTTTAGGCATTGTAGATAGAAAATAAATGCTGGACTACTTTTTTCTATTATTCACTTTCTTTCATGTTGTCTGTACAGGCCACTTTTTGATGACATTACACAGCTTATACAGTTTCGTTTTTGCAACTTCCCAGAAGTTTGCTTCAGAAACATCTTATGGAAATATGGCTATTGACTGTCTGTATGCCCCTGGATGTACAGTATGTGTGAAGGGTATATATGCAACGTATGAGGCTTATGTTATGAGCTCTGTACTGCTTTGTCAAGATTAATACATTCTTTATTGTTCACTGCACCTGAACAGTTTTAATTGTGCTTTACAGATACAGATGTAAAGCAAGAACAATGTCTGATTGAGGTTAATAAATCTTTTGTTATATATTTGTTAGACTTTGAAACTTTTCAGCCCTTTTCAACCCGAGGCTTCGTTTAATTATTATCATAATATTATGATTATGAAAGTAATTTGTCCTCTTAAGTACAAGAAAGTCAATGCAGGCCATATTAAAAAAACACATATTGAACTTATTGCATCGTTGTTTAGAGCGGTAACTCCACAAATGCAAGGGTGACTACATAATAAGATAATTGCAACTGATAATCTACATGTATCAGAAGTATTGATGCATCAGAAGTATTGATGCTGATACATGTATTCATACATGTATCAGCAGATGACCCCAGGTTGTGAGAGTTGCCCTTATTGTTGTTTTTGTCATGTGGACATTCCACGGTTGAGTAATTACAGACATGACAACACAGACAGTTGAGTGTAAAGACTGACCCTGGAACTGAAATGCTGACCCATCTTCCACAAACACTCACTTAGCCTGTGTTCTCCTGCTCAACAACGGTTTTTAACGGTCACTGATTATCTCTGTTCACACATTTGTCAGGTCTGGGTTTTGTCTGGGTGAGTACAGGGCTCAGTGTGCTGGTTTGTGAAACGCTCATTCAGTTTTGTTTGGTGAGTTTACTGGCGCTCCGCTTTGAATGAGTCAGAAAATGAAAATAAACTCTGGGACCGCAGATTTTACATTTACTGTGATTAACACAAGCACTGCAGTATAGGGAATTAAACTTGATGTGTATGCAATCATTACTCAAATCCATGTGCTCTCTGTACAATCCATATCCGTTACAAATTTAAAAATGAAAAACAACTTTCAGTTCTTCACTATAAATATAAAAGTTAAATAAGGAAAAATGCCATTTTGCTCCTATGAAAATACCTGATAAAATAAGACATTTACTCATTTTGTAACTGAACCCAAACTTGAGGAAAGTAGAATTGTTTTCAGTTCAATTGCATGCAATTCTATATAGAGAGCAAAGACGAGAGGGGGAAGACACAAAGTTAGTATAACAAAATAGATGAAATGGAAATAAGTGTGTTTGTGTGTGTGTGTGTGTGGGGGGGTGGTATTGAAGAGAGAGAAAACGGGAGAGAGAAAAAAAAAGCTTGGCACATCAGTCCCCCAGCAGCGTAGGACTATGCAGCAGAACTAAGGGAGGGTTAAGGGTCACCTGACCTAGCCCTGACTATACGCCTTGTCCAAAAGTTTTAAGCCTAGTTTCAAAGGTATTGTTCTAAAGGTGCATCTCAGACCCAGACTAGGAGTTGGTTCCACAGCAGAGGAGCTTGGTAACTGAAGGCTCTGCCTCCCAGTCTAGTTTTAGAGATTCTAGGAACCACAAGTAGACCTGCACTCTGAGAGTGAAGAGCTCTGATTGGTTTACATGGAACAATAAGGTCTTTGATATAGGATGGAGCCTTATTATTTAGGGCTTTATAAGTTAAGAAGAGGATTTTTAAATTCTATTCTGAATTTTACAGGTAGCCAATGAAGAGAAGCCAGTACTGGAGAAATATGATCTCTCTGCAGTTAAGACTCGTGCTGCAGCATTTTGGATCAGCTGGAGATGTTTTATGTATTTATTTGGGCATCCTACCAGTAGTGAGTTTCCATGATCCAGCCTAGATGTAACACATGCATGGACTGGTTTTTCTGCATCACCTTGAGACAGGATATTCCTAATTTTGGCAACATTACAGAAATGGAAAAAATTCTGTTCTTGACATTTATGAGAACTAAAGGATAAATCCTGATCCACAATCAGTTGTGTAGTTTATATGCTCATTTTCTATTTTCCTTTTTCTGTCTTCATGTAAAAAGCGTCAAAACGGACATATAGGCATGTTTTGGACCTTTCAAAATAAGTCTTTTTTTTGTCTGCTGTTACTATATGGAGGGTACACAGATTGACTCAGTACACGGTCTGTTAGATTTTTACTGCAGAAAGCACAAAGTAAGCATATAAACAAATTATAAAAAACATCTAATTTTCCGTGTAATGACATAATTTACAGCAGTGAAGAAAAGAATGCTTTCTCTTTAAGGTCTTACACAAAACTGTGCAAATTCAATCCCATTCTGACTCTTTCTGTCTTTGTGTATATGTAGACATCTCCACATCTGTGTCAGTGCCTGATGACAAATGGTTGTCTACTCTGGAAAGCACCCACTGGCTGGACTACACACGGTAACAATCTGCCTCAGTGTTAACAGCAAAACACAGTCACCATGTCTGTATGTGCACTATTTTTAACTCTGAGTGAGGAGTTAAAAATAAACTGTGATCAGACGTTTGAAATTGTTTGAGATTTTTCTGTGCACAAAAATCAAATTATGAAATTGAAGTCTGGAATATATGAACAGTAAAGCAATAGATTTATTTATGTAATTTTTTGGAATCAAAACACATTTCAGATGCAACAAAGATTTTTTTTTTTACAACTAAGACAAGGCACCTGGGTAAATTGTCTTCATAATAACACTGTTTTAAATAATGTAGATCCTACTTTTTGCAAATGGCCACATCACAGAATGAACAGTACAAATAATTCAAGTAAAAATAAATAAATAGAAATCTTTGGCACAGTTGGATTTTATGAATTTCAAGGACTCATGCAAAGTTGAATTTCATTAGAGTATCATGTGAAGAGTAGTGGGACGTTGATCTATTTAACATTATAAGTAATATATATATTTGTTGTGCTTTCCTGGTGCAATGACAATAAAAGGAATTCTGATTCTGATATTAAACCTGTCAAAAATGAACATTTGTTTGCAATGAATTTCTCTTGGTATCTGGCATCTTGTATGATGAAGAATGTATCAGGTGAAACACTGAATAACTCTTGATTATCATATTTATGTCCTAAGGATCTTAGTACACTTCTTAAGAAAGGAATGGATACTTTGTCCAAATATTTTTTATCTTGTTGTTAAAAAATTCCCCCAAAATATTTGAAAAGCAAGCAAAATTAAAATGCTTCATATGCACCAATGATCCATAACATTATGACCACTAACCAGTGAAGTGGTCATAATGTTGATTCGATCGTTCCAATGGCTTTTGTCAATTGGTGGATGTATTGGACAGCAAATGAACATTTAGCCCTCGAAGTTGTTGCATTGAAAGTGCAAATTGTCCAAACTAAGTAAGGATCTGAGCAACTTTGACAAGGACCAAACTGTGATGGCACATGACTGGGTCATTGCATTCAAACCTAAAGATCTTGTTGGGTGTTCTAGTCTGCAGTGGATAGTGCCCCACCAAAAGTGGTCTAGGGATGAACAAACGGATTTGTGAGTATTTGTGAAATGTGTTGGAAAAACAGGTTAGATTCATGAAGGTCCAAGCTCACAACCTACAGGATTTGAAGCATGTGTCAGTATAATGTCTAATATGTAATGTACTGCCAGTTATTACAGCAGCTTTCAGGGGTCTGGTAGAGCTCATGTCTTGGGTTAGAGCTGTTGAGGCATCAAACGGAGGAACGTACACAATATCATGTGGTGGTAATGTTTTGTTCTCTTAGATCCTCTACTGGACTGAAATCCCGTTGTCCTTCCTCCCTCATGGGGTTCTGTCCACTGTAGGACCAGGACCACCGAGCAGGACTTGCTGTGTTGGAAATGCTGTGATACTGTGATGTCTTAACATCACAATGTGGTCCTTGTCTAGGTTGCTTGCATCCTTAAAGCCCAGTTTTTTTGTTTCAAATCCATCAACTTATATTCACTTGCAGCCTCATCTATCCTACTTACTCACAGGTGCCCTGGTAATAGGATAATTGACATTATGACCACTTCACCTGTCAGTGGTCATAAAGTTGTTGCTGATCATGAATCTAGATTGAACACATTTGATGTGTTAACAAATGAGTTTTACATTCGTCCGTTCAGAGTCTATTGCCTTTAGTCCACCATCAGTGTGGTCTTTGATAGAGATGACTTTTTCATTCTAGTGAGTTTCATCCCTGCACATAAAAAATTTAACTTCAGTTGTTTTGACATAACAAAGTGCAAATGCAGAGGCAAGACCATGAAGGCATTGTACAATTGCATTTGAGCATCATTCACTTGTCTTCCTATCTCAGGACCCATTTTGATGAGTCTGGAATTCATGTACATTTAGAGATATAGATGACACTTTGAATGTGTGAGGATCTCTGTGTGCATTCTGCTCAAAGTAATCTATATTAAATAGCTTGTTGTGTTGTTGTAGAACTTTCAGATTTGATCCAAATGTAAGGTACATTATAAATAAAAAGTTTTATTATTATTAATTCTAATTTTGTGTGCAGGTCATTTCTGAAGAAAGCCTCAGAGGTAGCCTGTCTGCTTCGCAGCGGTCACCTGACAGTAGCACTGCAAGGTGAGTCACATGACCTCAGCTCTCGGCTCATATTATTCAATCCATTCATTATTCACAGAGCTGCCCTCTCATTAATGCCACATTAGGGTTAAGATGTATAGCAAGGACAAGTACACTCCACTGAGCCAACATGCACACTGTCAATAGGCCTCCATACAAGACACCTTTCATGGTCACACCACAGCCCTGCTGATCGGCTCCATTACTCAGATTAGATAGACAACATGCATGAAATACTATATAACATCTGCCTGATGAAAATTAACGTCCAGGACTGAATTTTACTGGTACTAAAAACTAATCTTAAAACTTATGTGCTGTGTGAAAAGTCAAGTCAAGAACAGCAAACAGCAGCTATAGGGTTTTTCAGTGTAACAAACATACATTTTTGTCCATGCATTATACCTGCAGATTAACAGACTGCAGCACCAGGCAAAATAACTATTTTTTCTTTATGGATAATGTAGTAATCTCTGTGAAATTACTGCAAAGCATTGCTACATGACTACTTTAAAACTATACAACAGGTGTGCCAAATGAGCTACTTTTTCAATTACCTAC
>JAQQAE010005890.1:0-17190 GCA_029823295.1 Pseudamia nigra
TGATGACGATGATGATGATGTGAATGATGATGACTATTATTATATTATATTATTATCATTGTTCATGTTTTTTTTTTGTGTTGTGTACTGTATATGGGTTTATGTAATGCATTGCTCAAAATAAATAATCAATCAATCAATCAACTGATCATGGGAGCTTCTTAGACCATCCCAGTCCATGAAATTTTAATTTCTGGAATCATAGCTACCTGTGTTTCTGCCACCCCACTGCTCTATCAAGAGATGCTGACTGGTTTTCCTTGATGAGCAGTCGTGCATCATTTATTTATAAAAGGCCTTCACAGTTTGATATGACAGGCAGCAGTCACAGTTAGAATCAGCTGTATTTACAAAGGTCAGATCAAACATAATGCAAAAGTGGACATACCTTTTTAATAAGCGACACAGGTTGTTCAAATTACACATGTTGTTAGACTATGTACAGTATTTCTCTTTGCCAGGGGTTAGATCTATCAAAAGTGAATTTTTGGTTTGTATGTAAAAAAAAGTCTTATCTCTTTGGGATCCAAACTCAGAGTGACATCTAGTTATTATAGCATTTTAAAAAGTAAAAGATCATAATGCAGAGGAGTAAACATTGAAGTTATCTTTACCCATATTAACAAAATAAGCTAATTACACACTAGATCAACAAAGCTGAACAAAATAATTAAACAAATGGACAGGAATGAAGAAAATTACCCACAGCAATAAACAAAAAAATAAAAGTAAACACATAATTTAAAAATGGTCCAGACAATGATCAAAAATAGTCAACAGGAATCATCAAAAATGATCAATAAAACAAAAAAAATGTACCAAAATAATCAAAAAATGAACAGAATAATGAACAAAATGAACAACAACTAAAATTCTTAACCCAATAAAAGGACTGTTTTTAGGCATGCGATTTTAATCAGTGCACCGGTTATACATTCTTTCAGGTGAATAATGTAAGAGTGAGCCACGAGGAGCTGAAGAGCCACATGTGGTTCTGGAGCCGTGGGTTGCAGACCCCTGCTCTATACAAAGATACTGCTCAACATAATCTCCATCACAAGCGATGCATTTGTCCCATCATTGAACCCGACTCTTGAAAAAATTCTTCCAGCAGATGAGAGCAGGCTTCCTCCTTTCTTACCTTCAGAACAGTTGTCAGCTGCTAAGGTCAGCACTTTCCTCACATTCTGATACACTAAGTCTTCAACGCTCACATATGGCATTGTGTCCCCAGTTCAGTAGTGCAGCAAGCTCCCTAGTTATAATGTCTGTCCATGCAAATTCATTTATCCACTCGCTAATGATCCATCTACGTGGAAGACGAGCTATTCTAACCACGTCATGTAATAAAAGCATGATGCCAACTTGTACAAAAATTTGACCATATAGGAAATTATAAGGCTAAAATGGAAAAGACTGGATTTTATATTTTTGGAAAATATCCATGTTAGGTGAAACAATATAATCTGCAGCAGAGCCCAGACAGACCCTTACTTTTCCAGTATATGACTTAAAACACTTGAAATGTCAGGCATAGCACAGCAAATTACTAATTTCCTGTCTGCGAGTATGGCAGCAGGAAGTGAGAGATACATCCTCCCTTCTGGCTGAAGGAAGGAAAGAGTGTGAATGGAGAGTTGATGTCACTGACCTCTTTGAAGGGAGCTGTGGCCTGACCTTGAAGCCTGACTGACTAAACAAGGCTTAAATCACTCAGGGCTCAAAATGAATGCCACCGTCTGATACTCCTGTGTTCAAAACAACATGTTTACAGATCACTTTATTCATAGGAAAATGATTTAAATACAGACTGCGTCAACTGTGCAGCTTTAAACTGCTACTGAAGCACCTATAATCTGCAGTGTTTACATTTTATCACTTGGAGCTACATTAGGTGTATTCTGTGTCCATAAGGATTTGGTTAAGTAGGATGCATTATTCGCAGGTTGGTGGACATGACGCAGTTAAATAGATTTACATTTGGTGCTCATACAGTTGAACACTGTCTTAAAGTAAACCGAGTACTCATCCCACAAAACCTAGCATGCTACATGCGTCGGCTCATAAAGGTAAGAAGCAACTTCCTGGATTTATGAGCCTACAACATGGGATGAAACCATTTGGTTTTTATTATTCCATTTACTCTTAGCCGGACCACAAAGTGGTTCTGAGAGCCTGTTTTATGTATTCAGCTGCCTTCCCCTCAACAAGCATGTGGAGCCGCTTAAATAAACCATCAACCAGAGCACAGCTGCAACAACAACCGATCGATCGGAGGCAGGTTACCGTCTGAACACTGCGCCGCCAGCACGCTGGCTTCAGCAGGTGGGGTGGGAGTTGTAATTTGCTGCTGAAGGGCTTTTGTGCCTGCCTGACTTCAGAAAAACTGTAACTTGTGCCTCCCTTGATAGATAGCCATGAAGACTGATAGAACGTGTGTGTTTGGGAGAGATTTGCCGCTGTATAAACAATCGACTCCCTACCTTCCACAACATCTGGGAACTCTCAAGTATCGAGGCAGAAACAAATAACCAGGGACTTGTTAGTTTCTGATTAGATTTTAAACAACTCATCATGGCTCATGGAGTTTCCCTCACTGTGCTGCATGGTTAGTTATACAGAAAAAAAAAAGAACTATAACCAAATGTCTACAAGAGAGGGCTCATCTTCACATGTTTTTAGTTAATATATAATGCCACAGTTTTACATTTTAAAGCTTGTAGTCAAGGGTTTTTAACCATGAAGACTACAAGCGCATAAACACAAAGCAAATGCTGCAACTGCTCCTTAGAGTGGGCCTCACTAGTTTGACAAAGATGGCTATCTTTCAGTGGTATTTACCGTCCTGAATTCTCTGTTCTCACTCTCCTTAATCTCATCGTTCAAACAAACAAGCTGCATCAGATTCTTCTCGCCGTCAGTCAGCTCAGTCGTGTTTGCCAGCTCTTCTTGAATGAAGACTGTCCACATTATCGGTAATCCTCTTGTCTGTCTTAGTCAAAAGTCTGGATGAGCAATGTGAGCAAAGTCTGGACCTTTCTCTGGCTTAGAGAAAATCTAAAAAAGATAAAAAATGAAGAGATCCCTTTTTGCATGAGGGAATTTTATCTCTTACATTGATTGCATCTGTTTGTGGAGGGAGATGAATGCATCTGTGTGCGACATGAAATGTCATTATAAAATCTAACCACAACACCTTACTTGTATCCAGCAAAATCACTTGTTACGAGTCCAATAGATTTAAAGATCTTTTTTGTGTTAAATCTATTGGAACATGTTAGTAAACACTTGCTGTACAACCTGTCTCCTCGTGTCTACAACAAGCTGCACTACAACAAACAGTGTAAGGCTGTCTTTCAGTGCCACTGCAATCACAGCTCACACAAAATGTGTGATTGCCTGTGCCGGCCTATGTGCTCGACTTAGGTTTACACATTCTCCCTCACACATAGGATCACACAATCATGTCAGCTGCAGCTGAACTTTTGCACTGCAGCATGGCGTAGGTTCTGCCCCTGCAAATCCGGTTGCTAGACAATCTAAGCCAATTACAGTATGAGGGCAAATGGTTAACCTCTATAATATACATTTCCCAGCCTCCTTCTCTGAGCTTGCTTGTCATCCCTGGAGCAAAGTTATGCACCAGGGCCCAGTGTCCCAGGCGACCCAGTTTGAATTGGCTCAATTCATTAAGCCAGGACCCGTGCACAACCCTGAGTTCACACGGCGAAGACACTTGCAGCAAACAGCTGCTGCACATTCCTGATGGGAGGGCCAGGCAGATGTCCAAGGAAAATCAAAGGGAGAAACAGGGGAAAGTTTATGAGCCAGCGTTTGCCAGCCTCAATGAGAAGCTCTCCATCGCCTCCTCAAAGACAGGGTGCAGCTGGCGGAACTCACGTCCCTGTCCTGTTTGGGGCTCCCCTGGTTCTACCTCTCCCACTCAGAACACTGCAACAACTCAACATGTTGTCTGCTCAGTGCTCTCTGTTTGAACCACAGCTACTCTGGCACAGGCTGAAGAAGTCTGGCTGAGGAGCTGAAGTAACCATTAAAATTTTACAACTTTGACACTGAAACAAAGTACAGTTTAGCATCACGGCTAAAACAAAAGCTGAGAATATGAATCGTTTTCGAAGAGCAGGGACTATTATGTGTACTTGTTTGTTGGTGTCAGCTCATTTAAAAAGATTCATGATTTTTTATTTATGATGCTGCCTTTTATAAGTAAAATTAGCTTTTCTCCATCAAATAAATGAATTATAAACATTCAAAGATAATTAATGATTTGATGATTTTTACAAAAAACAGTACTTTTACTACAATAGAAACATACTTTTAGTTTACTGTTTACTTTGTAAAAATGACTGGCATAAACCAAAATGTTCTCACCTAAGCCATATCAGTGGACAGCAAAGTGACTTTCATATATTATTATACTTGTGTTCACTTTTATTTATTTTTTTCAGTGGTGCCGGGGAACATAAAAACAGATGCAGACATAGAATAAATAGAAACACATCACATTGATACAAGCACAACATTTTTGTTCAGTTTTATGGATTATTTAAAATATTTTATGCATTTTGTTGCTTGTTTTTGCTTATTTTGTGTATCTATTGTTTTCTTGACCATTTTTGTCAATTTTTCTAAACAATTTTGCTCATATTCTTAACTATTTTGTGTGTACTCTTTCACTTAGCTTGTTTATTGTCTTCAGGATCTTGATTTTATTTATTTTTTATTAATTTCCTTGGTTATTCTGTTCATTTTTACTCATTTTCTTAATTATTTTGTTACCTTAACCCCTCAGCATTTAGGCAAAGTCTTCACCCTTGTATGTGGGGCATAATAATTACAAGCAGACTGTCCTAATTCAGTACCTTTGAGACATAACACAAGCCGTGGCTGTGAGAGGGTTTGATGGCTTTCCATGAGAGTAGATCTGATAAATAAGGATGTAGCTTATTTAAAGCAGCTTTATAGAGCCCTCCTCATTTCCAAATGTACCAAATTATGTGAAATTACATCATAAAATCCAAGGAAAAACATCACTTTGTTGTTTGTTTCTGTATTTTTGATGGCTCGATACTTGAATCGTGGATTGTACCTGTGATGACATCTCTCAGTGTCTGCCACAGCAGCCTGGTTCTCTCATTTATCACTTTGTAAACAAGGACGGTCATGCTTACACTTTTCAGTAATACTTTTTTCTTTGTCCTGTGTGCCACCTCCTAACCCTCCACTGTCTCAGCTCCATCCCTCCCCTCCGCCGCCGCTCAGCTCCACCCCTGCTCCGCTGCACACAAACACAGCATGATGCCAGTTGTAATCACTGTTGGACACAATTTCAGGGACAATTTGAAGACTATTTATTATCCTTGGTCAGTAAAAAAAAACAGGGGACACGTATTTTGGGGACGTTCATTTGAGATCTATTGACAGGTTTATAAATGAATCAGTGAGATAGTCATTAGTGTACATGGATAGTCCCTCATTTTCTATTTTAATTTATTCTATCTCAGTTCAATTAACATTTTTCAGACTGTCACTTCACTCTAACTGAGGTTGTAATTATGTAACTCAATACAGTATTTTTCATTTATCACGTTTTATACTTATTTAGCTTTCTTTTACTGTTTTAACCTCTGATATCCATCTCATAAAATAATAAAATCTAGCTCTGTATGTACCCTAACTGGCATTTAATCTGCAGTCATAAGCAGCTACCTTCTTACTAAATTGAATATGAAAGCTAAGAATGTACCCCAGGGGAACAGAGTGATAAAACTCCCAGTAAATGGTGCTGCATCCAGTCGCGGCCCCTTCAGATTAGGTGGATGGGACAAACTCCCCTCCAGGGGAAAGTTCCTCAGCAGGGCTCCAGGTAACACAAACCTCTTAATCACACATGACCTGGCAGCTAAGAGAGAGTTAAGCAGCAGCATGGGGCCTCCCAGAGTGTTCCCTCCCCTTCTACAGCATCATTAGCGGGCACATGGCCTGCCTGCATCCATCCTACTGTTTACAAACACCATCATCCTCAACATGCCAGAAAACATGCATGTGCCTTAATGTAGGAATTTGCTTATTATAGTCTGTGACATTATTCAACAAAGACCCAGTTCTGGATGTACTCAGATGTACTAGTGTCTCGACCAGTGTTCGAAGACTGCATAGCACATTTTTATCTTTATGCACTCTCATGAGAAATGTGCAGTGAATTGCATCTGCCCGTGTCGCAATGCATTGCAGTGGCTCTCAGTTGGTAGTTCGGGACCGCAAATTGGGCCACGCATGATTTTGGAATGTGTTAAGCAATGTCTGGTTAGAAATAAAATACAATAAATCTCTATATATTTATTGATTTAATTACTATGTAATGTCAGACCTGTAATGAGGTACCAAATCTGTTGTCATGGTAAAGCATATGTTTCACTGAAGATTGACATTTTATTCATTTAGCTGATTACTTTATTGCATTGTCTTTCTTTTCATGATTATTTGCATATTTTCTGTTCACTATTTTATTTTGTGGGTCATTAAGTTCAATTTTTTTATTATTTTGTTTATTTTTCTGGATATTTTTATTGGTTATTGTGTTCATTTTATGGATCATCTAAGTTATTTTTTATTCATTTGTTGTTTTTGATCATTGTCTGGGTTATTTTGTTGGGTTTTTGCTCATTTTGTGACTGATTCAGTTTCAATTTGTCTATTGATTTGGTTCATTGTTGTGTTCCATTTTTATTCATGGTGTGGATTATTTTGTTGAGTTTTTTGATAATATGGGTTCATTTTGAGACTGATTTTATTGAATTTTTTTATTACGTTGCCTTTTTGGCAATTTTAAAAAAAGTTTCATTATTGTTTTCATTGTATGTATTTTTTTGTTTTTCATAATCTTTGTTCACTATGAATCTGATTTAGCTCATTTTCTTTATTATCTTGCTTTTTTGGGACACATTTTTAAATGTTTGTTTATAATCTTTTTCATTATTGTTCAGTCTCTGCATAGTTTTGTTCATTATTTACATTTTTTGGTAATTATTTTGTGTAAATGTTTACTATCTTCTAAAAGTCCATTTGCCTAGACTGAATTTAGTATAAATGGGTCTAAACTTGACAATCACTGTAAAACATGGGTCATAAGGTGACACCCGTTCAGAACCACTGGTGTTTTGTATTTCTATTACACTGATGTATTTTTTGCAAATGCAGCCACATGTCACAATCTGTCCAAGTCAAATCTCTTTAGATAACAGTAAAGGATATCTTCTTAGCCTAATTTGAAACTATGTAATAATCCATAGTGAAGTATGTTTTTTCAGCAGGATATATCAATCTATGTATTATATTTAAGCTTGCACGGGATTGTATTGTACAGACACTCACACTCAGAGCTGCACACACAAACGTTCATTTATCAAACTGAACTTTTAAGGAGAAAAAGCCCCTGAACAGTGTTTGAAGGTTTATATGTCATCAGCCATTAGAGCGACCTGGGCTGGGGCTGCAGCTGAGTCTCTGTGCCCTTGGAGAAAGCTGACAGCAAGGTCTACAAATATTTGGTAAAGGAGCCTATAAATATAACATATGTAACATGCACAACTGTGACAGAGTATAAGCATTCCTCTATGAGCTTTATCAAAGGTATCTGGACAATTGTTTTAGCTGAATATGACTATAACCTTGGGTTCCATACTGGATGTCCTGCATCAATAAAACTCAACTGGAAGCAGATAAATAATGCACATGGCAAAGTCAAAGCAAATTAATTAAAATAAATTAGTTAATGGGAAACATGGCTTTGTACTATGCATTACATGTAAAATGCTGCACATTATTCTGCACATTCAGAAATAACTGAAAATGCACATTTTAAATCAGTGTGTTTCTGTAAATTTGATGTATTTTACCCTTTAAACCAGATACATCTTCTAAGAGTCCAAACTCAAAAATCAACACAACATAGCATTTTTTGTTTGTTTTTACTATTGAGCTTATTTAACTCATTCTAATATATGAAACCAAAATTAACAAAATAATAAAAGAACAAAAATCACATACATTGTTTCTCACGGCAATAAATCAAAATGAACAAAAAAGGCTATAAACCAGCCAAATTAGCAAAAATGAAAAAAGTCAATATTTATGTAAAGCAGGGTTTTTCAAGACCCCTGTCGAAATGAACCAACTTCTGATAATGCAGATTTTATCAACACGGAGGGGGTCCAATCTCATTTACCATCCACTCTGAAATCTACACCTACAATCTGGATTCCAGAAAACTTGGGATGTAAATAAAATGTAAATAAAAACAGAATGCAAAGATTTGAAAATCTCATGAACACATATTTTATTCCTAATAGAACATAAACAACATATCAGATGTTGAAACTGAGACATTTTACCATTTCATGGAAAATATTAGCTCCTTAGGAATTTGATGGTAGCAATACATCTCAAAAAGTTGGGAAAGGGGTAACGAAAGGCTGCAAAAGTAATTGACACAAATCAAAAACAACTGGAGAAGGATTTGACAACTAATTAGGTTAACTGGTAGCAGGTCAGTACACATAACTAGGTATCAAAGGAGCATTTTATACATGTTTTTGACATATTGTTTCAGTTCCAATGCTTATGGGGTTGAGAAAATAAAAGCATGAACATTAAACCGTGCAACCTCTGTGCAAACCTGCTGGTAAATTGTCCAGGAGGTTCAATAGCTTCATATACAGATCATAAAAAGTGAACTTATGCAGATGTCTTGTAGTTATTTGTACTAATGCACTATTTTTGGACCATTGTAAATAATGTACTTGATTTTATCTAATTCCCCCACAAATTAAATTTTCACATTTTTTGCAAGGGGGAAAGGCTAGATGAGATCTTTAAGAGACCTGGGGCAGTTGGTCCATGTGCTGGAATGCAGAGGGAGGCTTGTAAATTATAGACCTAATGAAAACTCTCTGGTGTCCAACTGAAGCAATCATCTGGTTAGAATCAACCGGTTATTCCACTAATTTCCCCACTGTTCTCTCCCCGAGCTCTCAATGCCTAATTTAGAAGAAAAGTGCATGTTCATTTTTAAACACCTGCAGTTTGAACCCGGTGCTGTGATCCCTTTGGCAAACTTTTTCTTCTCTAGCTGATTTGTGAAAGCTTAGGAAAACAGCGCTTTAATGCAAGGATATCCCATTAATCTAGAAGAAACCGGAACTGAAGAGCAACTTGTAAGTAACTGATTACTAACAAGATTCTTGATAATAAAGGGTTATACCACTGTTATTCCGTTGCTTACTTATTTAAGCAGGATTTGACTTTGAGCTAGAAAAAGTGATTCAAAAGTACTATTTAAATAATTATATAGTAAAGTTTATAACATAGCACCATAAACCTTCTCCCCAAAGTCTCAGTCAGTACCGTTCTTGGAGTTATTCAACCTTTCACCCATTGGGCCCCCTGAATCTGACCTTTAACCAGATGCCATTTGCTTAAAATCTCCCTGCCAGTTTCAACCTCTGGAATCTGCAACACATTATGGAAGGAGAGGGGAACAAAGGCGGCAGATTGGAGGCCAGCCTGGTTATTAGTTTGCTGATACAGTTTTACAAGGGTCAGATGCAGTGATAGGGAAAACAAGCTAAGGAAGAAAAGGTGTTTTTGAGAAGCTTGAGATATACAACTGGAAGCTGAAAAGTGTATTAACGTTAAATACAACTAATTTCTTATAATGATGATGAATTGTTTTAGTGCAGAATACTGCCGCTGGATGTCTTTTCGGAGGCTTAAACAATGGTCGTGTATGCACCGAAGATCAAATGCTTTATTTCTCCTGGTTTCCTTCCTCATCTTTCTTGCTCCAAACGTCTTTGTGGATTCAGTTCCCCCTCAATCTCACATTATCTCAGTTAGAAAGTGTGTTTTTGCCAGGGAGGCGGCAGCGAGTGGAGGTGCTGATGTATTGAGCAAAGTTGCTTGTCTTTGCTGAAAGCTTTTGTTTCCTGAGGCTCTCTATTCATCACAAAGCCTTTGGTGGGAAGAGACATAAAGACAGGCTGTGACCCTGGTGTGAGGCCTTTGACCTTTGTGAACCCAAGGGGACAGATTTTCAGCAACTGTGCAATCACTATTAGTTGACTGCAGGGTCTGTAGTGGAAAATGGCTGGAGCCAGACAAAATGAATAGAGGGACATGGTGGGAAAATCTGGTAATTTATAGAAGTTGAGAGTCCATTTCAAAAGACGTGACGGTGGATCAGCTGACACGTGGGGTCAAAGGTGATGTTTGGGAATGATTTCCTGCTTGTGTTACTGTAACATCTGTGTGTTAAGAGACGTCTGACACTAAAGCATTTTGACCCTCAGGGGCAGGATTGTGAAAAACTGAAGAAAAAAAAATCGGAACAGTTTAAATTGGTGATGTCATCAACAGTGTTTGACATGAGCCCTGTAGGATGTCTGTGACGAGACAAAATCTTTACACTATTGACAAAAGCGTGTGACTTGCTTTAAATGACCACAGTGCACTTATTGCAGCATTAATCTGATGTAAGATAGTTACCAGTGCAACTTCAAACCCTTCACTTCATTAAATTCACTTTTAAAGACAAAAGATTCTGGCTCCGTTCATGCCTCTCCTGTGAGACCGCCTATGATAAAGTGGATCGTTTTGGCTCTTGCACTGTCATCTACAAGTGTCCAAGTAAAGAAATACTGGGAGTCCCCAGCCCCAGGGCTAGCCATTAAGTAAATTGGCCTCTCTAGACCTATAGCTGTGTCACTGTCCATGATGAGCTGCCACCTATTTGACCCAGGGATGGGAGTCCAGTGCTGACCAGCAGCTGTTCCGTGGGCTTGTCTTTCCAAGCCTGGGAAGTGGTTCCTAATTAGCCTCCCACACCCATAAATGTGTCCAGTAGGTCAGTCACTCCACACTCATTGATCGCACTGATGTGTTCTGTGCTGAGGTTTGACTTCAGCTCCTTCATCAAAACGAATGGGAGAAAGTAGGTGACACAAGCAGCCTGCAGGTGTCAATAAAAGCCTCGGAGGTAAACGAATTATCAGGAGAAACAGACATGTTGGCAAGAAAATTTTAATAGATTTAAAACAAAGGAACACAAAGAAACTGTTTATTAAGTACAGTAAGATAAGATGTGATCATACTATTTTTATACGGCTTCACCTCCGTGTTATATATTTCTTGTCCTGTTCCTATCGTCATTGGTGTTCTATTTCTTTATCCCTAATGTCCTATTACCGACATCATGACCGGGTCAATGCTTTAGCAGTAACAACTGTAGGTTATGACGGTAATGATAAATGGATGGAGCTACGCTCATCCTCAGTACAATATCATCTCTGTCATGTCAGACACAGGGTTGGCTTTTATGGAAGTCACAGGAAACAAGTCTTGTGGTCCTGCCCTCCACAATCACTCCTCCAGATATTTTTCTCGTCCTTTTCTACCCTCCATGAGTTGTTTTTCTTTCATTTAGCTGGCCTCCACCAATATAAATGCAAGCCAATTTTCCAGTGCATTAACCCAAGAGATCTTTAATACACAAGAGTTTTGGTGCAAAGGGGACGGCAAGGCCTCATGGAAAGATGGATGGGCCTGCCGACTAAGAGTGGGCAGTTTTCCCACTGCCCTGGTCTCAGCCCTGGACAAAGGCCTCATTGAGTGTGATGCTTGACATCAGCATCATAAACTAGTCATTGCTACAAAGCCTCTGACACTTTAAAGTACCAGCTACTGCCGCTTTCTTTTCTCTCCTTGTTACAGCATTGCTTAGGCTAATCACGTCGCTGACAGTTGTTCCTTTTTTCCTGCAGATGCCAACACAAAGAGGTTAAAGCTAAAATCAAAAGTAGAATCACAAAAAACAAGAGTTGCATTTTGATGGCACTTGTGCATGCACTTGTGAATTATTTTCAACTATGTTACTGCTTTTATGAAACGGAAGGCTTCCAGTGTAAATAGAATCTTATTAACCTTGTTACTTAAATAATTTGAAATAATATAAAAAATTATAAAGTTACGTACATGTATTCCTTTACAAGGGGTGATACTTTTAGAACTGTTTTAAAATTTAAATTTTTAAGTTTTAATTTGTATTAAAAAAGGAACCTTGGAATCACAGTTTACTACATTTAAGGATCACATGTTTGTAAAGATGTTGACATCCTTACAGGGTTTGTCTGGCAGCCTCTGTTGTAACTCTGCTGTATATGCTCTGCTTTTATTGAAAAGTGCCATACGTGCCCATTCTTCATGAGAAAATACCTTGGTTAAACAGCAGGTCATTCTCAAAGTGACCTGGAACTGTATTCTGACAAATTACACCATAAAGAGACAATAATGACATTTTCATGGTCAATGATTGGGAATAGTTGCAGTTGCTAAAGGGGGTGGGACTAATTTAAGCTTGAATATGATAGATTGGGACTTGTGATGATTTAAAATTAGGAATTTAAATAAAAATTTAGAACTTGATTCAGGAGATTGGCATTACATCACATATCAAAGGCCACGCCCCTTTGATATGTGGAGGAGTGCCACAACTGCTCCCGTAGACCAAAATATGAAGTGTGGCACAAAAGAAAACTCACCCAAAATTAAAAAAAAAGGAATTAAAGGTGCAGTCTAGCTGATCATTTGTTACAACCCACCGTATATGACCTGCCAATCAACACAGAGTACAACCTCACAGGTGCACAAACAGACATACTGACTTGAGGTTGTAAGCTGTTTTAACTGGCAGGTCATCATTTATATTGATCCACCATGAATAATCGGCTACTAGCTAGTTTCCCAACGTCGTAGGCTGAATCTTTAAATACACTCCTATATTCCCCTCAGATCAATGTAAACTTTATATCATATCATATGTCGACTCTGTAAACACTGAAGCACCATAGATCCATCCAGAATTACATAAAGTAAATTAATAGCATGCTAGCTACTGTGCTCCTGTATGTGTGGTAATAGCATGCTAGCAGCTGGGAAACTGAATCGACATGATCATAAATCGATCAAATTTGGTTTTTCACTATATCTAACAGATAGTTTACTAACAGAGTCCAAATGTTAGGTTTACATATGAGCTGAAGGGAAATAAGAAACATTTAATGATGCTTTCATTTCAGGTTTGTTATGTGCCAACATTTACGTCACAGTCTATGGGAGCAGCCAGTTTTTTCCCTCCAAAATAGAAAAAAAATGCCAGCCTCACGTATTGGCTCAGGGGGTGGGATGAATGCCCTGATCTGATCCAATCAACTTGACCTGACTATGATTGGATCTGATTTGTAACTTCACAAATTACAAAGCTCCAAAACACACTGATGTTCCTGTTTCTGAATTTTCGGGGACTGACCAAGCACGTTTGCAGTTTCAGTGCTTTTATTTTGCATTGAATTTCTAAAGCTCAAAACCCAAAAATGAAGGATTTAACAGCAAGAATGCTAAAAAAATATTCAGTTGTACAGTATTAAAACATTAATTTTTAAGCATCATATGTTTATTATCAGCCCTAATCTCCCTCTTATTATTAAAGTTTAAAATTAATAGATAAGTGTCCACATTAGTCATCTATGGTTCATTTGTGTTGCTGCTGATACATAAGTCACATACTAAGAACACAGTTCAACTCCAGCCAGTTTTTTATGGGATTATGCAACCAACAAAAACATAAAAGAAAAGAAAAACAGCTCAATAACCTTAAAGTCATGGCATCAATAAGACGGGGGGATATGAGTCTGAAGTCTGATCCTCCACAGCTCAAAGCCAGTTTCAGATTCTCAATGTCATGGAAAAAGGCAAGGGTGCACTTTAATAGATTAAACACTGAGAGCCAGACAACTGTGCTGCCAGGGAGGTGCTGATGGATGCAGTCACATTTAATATGAATTCATGCTGGATTGCAAGAAAAAGAAAGGACCACACTGCATGATGTAGAAAAAGCATGGAGAGTTATATTCTTAATTTAAGAATAGAATGCAGCGTCTTAGGTAAACGTGGCCAAAATCTTGTCCTTTTGCTTCTGTAAAACCTTAGGCAATAAAGTGAAATATAATGTCTGTAATTTGATTTTTAAAATAGCACTGTATTTTGCAGAAGCACTTTTCCTGCAGCTTTATACTGTGCAATATTTTGAAAATGTTGCACATTATTGTAATTAAATGAAATAAATGTGAAACAATGTTCAACCAATTAAAGTAGATTTAAGATTAAGTAGAATTAAAAGAATCATGCTTCAAGAGATAAGACCATTAGTGATTATTGTTGAATTATTTTGTTAATTTATGCTAACTTTCGCAATTATTTTGCCAATTTTCATTCATTTATTTTATTGCTTTGTTCATATTTGATCACAGTCTTGATTAGTTTTTATTTTTTTATTCATTCATTAATTTTTGTTTATTTCCTTGATTTTGTCATCATTTTATTTTATTTTTTTCAAGCTTTTATTTCTTTTCTTTATTCAGGTATTCAGTTTTGTTCATTGTCTTGATTGTTGTGTTCATTTTGTGCATTATTTTGTACATTTTTGCTAAACTTCCACAATTTGTGTTCAGTTTATTATTTTGTTTTTATTTGGTCATTGTTGTTATTATTTTTTAATTATTTTTCATTTTTATGTGGATATTTTGTTGATTTATTGATGATTTTGTTAATTTCCTCATTTCATATATTCATCTTTATTCATTGTCTTGATTATTTTTTAATTTTTTTTCTTAATTTTATATCAAATTGTGGATTATTTTGTTCTCTCTTTTTTTCTTTCATTTTTCTTATTTTCATTCATTTAGTTGATTAATGTTTTCATGTTTGGCTGTTGTCTTGATTATTCTGTGAATTACTAAAAAAAATTTCACTGTGTGGATAATTTGTTCATTATTTTTCTCAATGTTTTTGATTTTGTCTTAAATTTTTTACCATTTTCTTTATTCATTTGTTCAGTTTTTTTACATTATCTTGATTATTGTTTTCATTTGATGTATTTTTTTGCATTATTTTTTATATTATGGGTTATTTTGTTCACATTTTCTCAAGTATTTTTTGTTCTTTTAGTTTACTCTTTTGTTCATATTTGACCATTGTCTTGATTATTTTGTTATGATTTCCCTTCACTGTGTGGATATTTTCATCATTTATTGCTCATTTTTGTTAATTTGTGGATTTTGTTCATTTCCTTCATTTTCCTCCCTAATTTTTGTTTGTATTCTTGATTCATTTATTTAGGTTTTGCTCATTGTCTGGAATACTGTCTACATTTTCTTTCATTTGCGTGTTATTTTGTCCATTTCTGTTAATTTCCTGATTAATTTTCTCCAGGTTTGCTCCATGCCCTGATAATTGCCTACATTTTTTTCTACATTTTAATAGATTTGTTTATTGTTTTGCTCAGTTTTGTTAATTGTCTTGATTTTATTATTTTTTCCCCTTATATTGATGAATTTGATTTAAATGTTACATCACTATGGATCACATTTTTATACATTTTATTATCTTTCATATTTGTAGCCAAATACATAAAAATGTTATAATTTGTTTAGAGCAAAAAATTTTTCAGATATTTTGACAGTTTACACAGCTGCTTTTTAAGTTCATTTTCTTGTTTATTTTGTTCATCTTTGCCTGAACAATGAAAATCAATTGCCCAAATTTTTCCAAAGATTCTTGCTTAAACATGTCTCCACTCAGTGTTCAAATAAAACTTACATCCTTGCTCCAACATTTTTCACCTTTTTTCCCAGGTATACAATAACATCAGGGCTGAAGGAGGTTCACACATGCAGGACATTATTAGACAAACCGTCTTGACAGAAATGAGTGTGAACAGAATAACAGTTTGACTGTATGTGTTTGTGTGTGTGTGTGTGTGTGTGTGTGAGAGAGAGAGAGAGAGAGTGAGAAAAAGGGGGAGTCGTGTTGAGGGGTGAAGCTCAGACTGAACTCATATACAGGAAAACAGCTGCTTCACATTGCTAACCTCTGGAACAATGTGAAGATAGTATGTTTAGACAGGTTTGGGCAAGAATGGAGGTCAGTGAACCTTTAGGAGAGATGTCAGTCGAAGCTGTCAGCCACTGGAAACATGGAGGAATAACATTAGTTGTCGCTGGCATCTACCGCTGTTTTACTGTGCTCTAATCCAGCAGGGTAATGTAACAAGAATCTGAAGAAGAAATGAAATTTTCCTCCACTGGCTCCTGTTTATTTCCTCTGTGAGTTTGTCACACAGATGAAATTCTCACTAAAGCGCCAGGCCACCTGTCACTGATGTTGTTCTGCATGGATACAGAGGGAGCCAAGTTAGTCTGATCGCAAGCCTTAAAGGAGGCAAAGACGTCAAAGAAGTGTGACACTATTCATCGTCATGACTGACAACCTCGCAGCTGCCCTGTCCGTCCATAGGGCAAACTACTCTGCTCTGTTTTGTCACCTATTTACTCAAGCAAGTGTAATCGATCCTCCATGTGTTTAAAAAAAAATAAAGAGTCGACTTCAAGGTCTGGAGATTATCACCAATGCCAGCTGGCTCACACGAGCCTATGTATCTATATTTAAGTACAGTAAAATGATGAGGAGTCGACTAAGAAACCATTACCACTTGCAAACAGAGTAACTAATACTGTTATGTAATCACAAATGTAGCTACCGATTATAGTTCAGAGGAAAGAATATATATATGAAATTAGAATTTAGTCAATAGTGCATTTGTTAAAGGCTATAACATGGAAAGGCTGATTAATCACTAATTTAATCAACCGATATCACTGCCCCCACTCGACTGTATTCACAACAGGCCGATTCGTGAACTGAGTACTCTATCAAAAAAATACATGGGATATCGAAGCAAAAATCCACTTCACATGCAATTTCTAATTTTTTAGATGTGAAGGACAATTGCATGCGTAAGAATGGACAAAATAAGAACTCAATTTATAAAATGAATAAAATCATGAAAAATATGAGCAGAAATTAGCAAAGTATCCCTAAAGTGCACAAAGTAATCTAATATATGACCAGAGTAAACAAGAAACTGAACAAAACATCCACAAAATGGAAAAAAAGAGTTTTACAATTTTGACGAAAGTTACAAAGACAATAAAAAGAAGGAAAAACTAGAGGTCACTCACAGAGAGCATACCTCTTCCAAGGTTGTGTACCCCCCCC
>JAQQAE010005891.1:0-17189 GCA_029823295.1 Pseudamia nigra
AGGGGAGAACATTTGGTCTGCCCAAAGTAGCTGAAATGAACAAAGTAACTCTCACAATTAGCGAAATCAATTAAACTAATAAAATTTAGCAAAGCGAGAAAAGAAGAACAAGAAAAAATGAACAAGACCAACAAAAATGAACAAAACATGAAACAACATGACCAGCATAATCAAGAAAAAAATGAACAATATAGCCAATAAAATTGAACACGATAAGCAAGAAAATGAGCAAAAATGAACAAAAATCAAGCATGTTAACAAAAATGAACAGGTTAACCAATAACACCAATTATCATCAACAGGCATGTAACTTAATATTTACTTGTATGCATTGAAAATGTGTGTAATTGTGTTCTTCCATCTTTATAGTTGTGCCTAACAGCACAAAGAGCGTAGAAGAGAAGAGGTTCCGTGACTGCGCCGACCTCCACCAGGCTGGCTTCCATAAAAATGGAGTCTATACCATCCAGATCAGCCCACAGGAGAACAAAAAGGTAAAAAGCATTTTACGGCCTGCAGCCCACGGTGATGCAAGGCGTCTCCCCTTTCATTGCCTCAAGGAGACTGATGCAGAGGATTATTGTTTTTTTTTTGTATGGAAACACTTGTGGAAAGTGCTTTGACTCGAATATGGAATGAAGCACTACTTTGAGATACTGGTACCTTGCTGTTTTCATTCTGTGCAGCATTACACTTCTACCTTGCTCTATCTACGGCTAATATTGTGCTTTTTACTCAACTTCATTTGTCTGTCAGTTTTACTAACTCATGTACATTTTTTTTCTTCCAACTCCTGTGAAAACCACACATCCTTAAATGTGATGATTTTAAACGTTTGTGAAAAATGGTTTTCCTTTACGAGTTGGGAAAATTCTGTTACTACTGGAGCTAAACTAATTCTTCAGAAACCGACTCGGCTTGAGAACCCACGGGATAGCTACTTTTTCTTTTGATGAAGATTTTCCACATGATGCTTGCATAATTTTACTTCACATCTTAAACCCTAGAACCCCCAGATGGGTCATACTGCACATCAAATTAAACAGGACAAACTCCGCTACAAGCACATATAAGCCATATTTACACACACCATATACAACTGCGATGCCAACATCCAATATCAAAATCCTATGAAAGGGGCCTGAAAAAGAGGATGGGGCTTAAGAGGTAAGACTTTGAATGTAGAAATGCTGACTTGTCATGGAGTATTTTTCATCTTGTGGTAGTGGTACTTTGCCTTTTTTTTCTACCACTGGTTGGAGGGACACTTTGTTCTTTTTCAGTGAGATAAATTGCACCACTGGATGCTGAAAGCAGACATATTAAAAGTTAAAAGTTGAAAATATGCTTTTCATTTACAAGTGTTCCAGTTCAGCAGGAGACTGAGGTGTGAAACAGATATGAAAAAAATAAATACAATGGTTAAATTGGTGCTACAGGTAGTGTGTAAACTCTACAATATGCTGACATACTCCTGATGTGTAGGGGTGATGATTTAAAATTTTATGAGGTTCGCAGGAGGGTTTTTTTTTTTTTTTGGTGTGGATTTCTGCTTTTCACACTCAGCATGTTGCTGCTGAACCAACATCAGTCCATTTTTAAGGTCAGTAGTGTTTGTATGTGTGTGTCTTTGTCTATGTATGCCATGACTGATGTACTACTCTCAGGGAAAATGATTCTGTCAGGGGTACGGCCTTAATTATACCCAGGCTGTTGTCATGTGTGTTCAGCTGTGTGGGCTGGCTGAGGTGAGAGACCTTCTTCACTCCACCCTGGGGTCTCCTCCTCAAAACAATGAGCAACACTACAAATAGAGCTACAACCTTGTGTTATCAGCTTACACACACTGAGGTGAAGGTTAAGGGCCACATTACGCCCAGGTGTCTGCTGGTATGTGTCCAGCCTGGACCTCCACTTTGATCCTGTCGGAGCAGGCAGTCTGATGAGGAACATCTCCAGGGAGTTGGTGAGGGATAAGCAGACACTGATTAAGTTTGAGGAGGACACAGATACGTCGCATTCCTGAAAATGATTCATTATGAACGCTGGGAAAAGGAGTGCCTGAAACCAAATAATTGTCCAAATGACCCATCATTGTTTGTTAATGCCGCTGAGAGTTCCACTGAACATTGAATTCATTAGTTTGTTTCTTACATTACATTTCCTGGATCTTGAAATAATGTAGAAAGACCTATGGGTGCTGTCAGTGTTCCATTACCTTTGTACACTTTCCCACCCCTCCTGTCTCTTTTCAATTGTCTAGGTGTATTGCAACATGGAAACAGCTGGCGGTGGTTGGACTGTAATCCAACGTAGAGAGGACGGCAGTGTGGACTTTCAGAGAACGTGGAAAGAGTACAAGATGGTGAGTCTCACACAGCACCCTTATCCATTCAAAGTAACATTACAGTCCTTAAAAACAAAACACTGAATTAGGCCACAGAAATGAAGAGAATACACTCATCCATATCCATTATCCGTAAATTACGAAATGAAGCAATGAGCAAAACATCCTGTTTCAAAAATACACTTCTGTTGTGGGATTATGACAAATAGAGTGTGCTTTTTGGCTTGGCTGGACATGCTGAAAACAGTAAGGCAGGATCCACCACTCCAAGACCATTTGGAAAGCTTCAGCCAGATGTCATCCCTCCTCAGCAATAGCTCCCCTGTCGTTTTTGAATTAGCAATATTATCTAGGGTGTCTGAGACTTGCTCTGCTCCTCAGCCAAGTCTGCAATGACAAGCTGTTATTCTTTGTCTTTTTCAACAGGAAATTATTACCTAAATCACAAAACATTTGTTTAGTCTCCAGTGCCATGCCAGGTGTTGCCCAGAATATCATCTGCTTGTCATCAAGGAGAAATATGCATATTTGCATTGCGAGTGTTAACATTTTCAGCCTAAGCTGTGTTTTAACAGTGAAACACATTTATTATTGCTGGCAGTTGCATTGCTGTTTTTTGCTGTATACATCACCAGTGTATAACTTTCACCAACTGTCAGTTTACTCTCGAGAAGACTGTTCAGCTTATTCCTTAAAATCTTTTCATTTTCAGTTATTTTCTTTCTCTCCACTGCTCTAGGTATAATTTAACTGTCACGTAATGAGAATTTCAAAGATTTTTGTGTGACCTAGCACTCCTACAGTGAGTCAAATAAAGTAGATTTTACGCCTAAGCACCTTGCTGCTTCATTTTTTAACCTCACTTATATTAGTCATCACAGTATGTAAAGTAGATTTAGGATACTTAGAGTCGATGATTACATCCCTATTAAGACCAAAATGGGTTACTGCATGCTTTTTGTGTTATATAACACCACAATTACCAAACCTCTTAGTTATTTTGTGAAATTCATTTAGATACTCTTCTCTCCCTACTTTGGAGTCTGAAAGAAAAACTCCTTCAAATACGTGTGCTATCAAGCCAGTGGCAAAAACGACCGTGTCCTCGCCTCTGTAACATTCAATTTTCTCTTTGTTTATTCAATACATTTTGACAGTAGTTTTTTAATGCCAAAAGGAAGGTTTGCACTGGGGCAGATCATGAATAAATCTGTCCATGGACTGGAACAGACACAATGAAAATAAAGTAGAAGGAAAGCAAAAAGACGATTGAGAGTGAGAAAGGATACGAATCAAAATGGACATGGAAAGGTAATATGTTCAAACAGGTGTAGAGATAAAGACGGTAATGTGGACACTCGAGAACCTTCACTTTGAAACATTAGCATTTACACCCTTTAAAGACATTTAAATGATAAAATAGCTTATAAATTACTCTCTGTGTACTTGAAAAGGCCAAAAGTGGCTTATGGTGTATTATCAGTTTTCACACTGTCAGTCTCCATACGCCAGTGATCACAGATTTAATGCACCTGTAGGATCTGTAAATCTTTCATTGGAAACCGAATGGAGTTACTGTGGGTGTTGCTGATGGAGAAACATTTCTCAGCATGGATATAGCCCACATGTAAAGATGTGGTTTTAAGACCATACATATTTTAAAATTGCATTACAAGGAGACTTGACATTACATGAGACCTCATAAGTTACATCTGCACTTCACTCCAACGCTGTTAGCATAACTGTTAAGAATATGGTCTTTCTCTGTATGTCCTAGGCTGGAAGAGTTCCTGAGATTTACGGAGTAACATAAATGCTCAACATGTATATTAACCTTTGAACAAGTGTAACTGAAATTCAAACTAAGTTCCCAGTCCAACAATATGACTAACCATCTCCTCATCTCTGCTGAGCTGAGTGATGTAGAGCAGGTTTGCGTGTGAAGGGTTGCGAAGCACCGGAACTTTACAAAAGAAAACTGTCAACAGCGCTTGTGTCCAAGTTGGTTCTCCAGCCAGGGTTCTTGCGATAAACCCTGGTCATGGTAGGAGGCATTGGACAGAGCTGAAAGCCAGTCAGAGGAGAATGTCTCATCAGAGCAAGATCAATTATGGGGAGAGTTCGAAAAGGAGAGAAAGCTGTAATGGGCCCCAACCACTTTCTCTTCCACCCACTCAGCAGGACATGCCTCAGGCCAGAGGAATGCCCCATATTTACTTTCCCTCCTTCCCATTTCTCATCACCACACACACTCAACACAAACATAGACTTCTCCCTGACTATGCCTCCCTATCCCCCTCCACCCGCCTCTTTCCCAGTGTTTAATGGAGCGGCCCAGGCTATTCTGTCAGAGCTGTAATGTCATCCTGCCTCGTGATATTCCCCTCCGCAATCTGCTTCTCCTGCTGCTGTCAGAAGCACTTTGCCTGTGACTGGGAGCCACTCTGATCAAGTGAAAACCTTGCAGTTGTTTGAAGGAGTGTCCCTGCATGCAGCATATATTTTGGAAAAGAAGCCTTTAAGTAATAATGAGTTTAACATGTGTGACTTGAGTGGAAGACAGAAATGGAAAAAGGTGTACATCTATTTCAGCTGGTACCAATTTACACACTTTTATAGATAGGCAAGTCTATCCACATGGAGGTTTAAGCCAAAGTATGCAGAAAAATGTGTGATTACATTGTGGTTTGAAGTAATGAGAAAAGTTTGAATTTTAAAAAGTGAATTTTTTTAATATAGACACATCGCTGGTATCGACAACCTTTTGTTCTGATTATCAAAAGTCAGTACACAAATTATAAAATGCCTTCTCATTCATTCCACAATCCCCTAGTGTTGGAATCTTATCACTCTGAGTACAAACAGATGATTTGTCCAGCGATTTACAAAAGGATTTTCAGTGGTATTTGTATGCTGATTATTGTGTTTGTCTTTCTTCCTTTCAGGGGTTTGGGAGCGTGTCAGCAGAACACTGGCTGGGGAATGAGTATGTTTATCAGTTGACAAGCCAGAGGCAGTACGCACTCCGTGTAGAACTGACAGACTGGGATGGACACCAGGCATTTTCTCTTTATGATCGCTTTCAAGTTGGCGCTGAAAAGCAAAATTACAGGTAATAAACACTCATGGTTCTACTTGCGCACGAAGATGGGATTTTTTTTTACAGGAAGAGAGGTTTTTCTGACTTCATTACAGTGCACAGTGGCCGGCCAAGCTGTGATCAAAGATAATATCGCTGTTTTTGCAGAATTAAATAGGGGAGCTTAAGTGTAGCCTTTAGCCACAAAAAGAAAAATTGCATTCTTTTTTTTTTTCATTTTCCTCCTCAGATCATGATATTAGCAGTTGTCAGCAGTGGTGGAAGAAGTATTCAGATCCTTTACTTGATCCAAACTGTGAAAATGTTCCACTACAAGTAAAAGTTATGTCAGTTCTGCATCCAAAACCTCAATGTGTGCATGAATTATCAGTGAAATATATTTGAAACATGAAAAGTAAAAGCAGTCATTGTGGAGTGAAATGGTCCCAGTCTCAGTTTTTTCATTATACTGTACATGACGTTTATTGGTTTCATGTTACAGCTGCATTACTGTATATCATGTCCAAGTTACATTTGTAGAGATTGAGCTAACTTCTTTTAACTACTTTATGCATTTTTATCCTTTATATATGTTGTTGTTGAATAGTTTGAATATACAGATCATTACATTTGTTGTGTCACTATCCTTAAGTGAACTTTCGTAGCTCTGTTTTCAACTTTGGGACATTTAATTTTGCGGCTAATCCACAAGGGGTTTAAGAGGTTTATGCAGTTTAGGAAATTAATTTTTTTGTCTCAGTTGGGGAGCCATTATCTCAAACAATCAAAATAATCCGTTTGGCTGATATGCGTGCCATTCAAAAAAAGTTGTAACTGATACTCTAAAGCCAAGAAAACCCGTGGAAAAAATAAAACGCAAGCCGTCAGAAATTCCAACAGACTATGAATGCAACACCCCAAGTGCTGGCAACACTAAACCAGAGTGCAACTACATGTTGTGGATGCATCTAACTTATGACTTGTCAAACTACGGACCAAGGTACAAATCTGAGGGCGGTCCACGTGTGTGTTACATGTACCCAGTGTCTTCACCAGGTGTTATGGCGAGTTACAGAGCTATGGTGGTTATGCCTGGTTAAGTACACAGTGCTAACTACATAGTGCTGCATGTGCAGCTGAACATAACAGTGTGGACACAGTAACACACTCACTTCTGTGAGTGTGTTTCTCACCCATCAGTATGCATGTTCATTCTGGTCCATGGATGTACGTATGAGGATCTGATGTTTGAGTCTGGTGGTCAGTTTCTAATGTCAGGTAAGCTAACAAGCCAAAAAAAATTGGGCAGCCCTGCTTTAAGGATTCACTGTTTCACCCATAGTCTGTATATATAACTGAACAAAGTGACTGTGACTTCATCCATTAGTTTCAAGTTGTCACTTCCTGGACAGCATATTGGAGCCAAAAACACGATGTAACCATATTTGGACGAATGGCAGCCGGACTTACGAAGCGTTCATCCCAGGGGACTCATGGGAGAGCTAACATTAGCTGCTAGCTTACTGATGTAGTAAAACTTCACCATGCAGTGTCAAATAAAGTCATATTGCAGTGCTGTTACTGCAAACACTTACTCACAGCTGCAGTCGAGTGTCTCTCATGTATGAACATATTGAATAAATAGTAGATAAGAAGGTCCGAATCAGTTTGACATGTCAATCAAACACCAGCACAGCAGTGATTTGTTAGATTATTTGCTGTAATATCTTAGTTGTTGTTGTTGTTCTCCTTTCGGCTGCTCCCCTCAGGCGTCGCCACAGCGAAATACCAATGATTCGCATGTTTGATCTGGCATAGGTTTTTACGTCGGATGCCCTTCTTGACACAACCCTCACAACAAGGGAAAGACTCTCGTCCCTGGGTGGGCTCGAACCACCAACCTTTCGGTTAACAGCTCAACGTGCTAACCGACTGCGCCACAGAGGACGCCTGCTGTAATATCTTAGTAATGGAGCAAAATTCTAAAGATGGACCACTATGCTACTTAGAGGGTCCAAATAAAACGTTTGAGACCATGATGACCCATGATAAAAATTTATTCGCTTAGTAATTTCAGATAGAAATCCAATGTCTCTATATGGGGGAAAGTTTGGAGCCAGACAATCGGTTCCCCAGTGGCCAAACAGTGGTATTACAGCTTAAAGTTACTTCCCCATTGGCGTCATTGAACAGCCCTGGTGGTTGCACTACATGTATGTCTTCAAACAAACATGAATGTTTCCATTATTTTAATAGCTCAGTATTGTATGTAAGATAACAGGTATGATTATTTATGGCAGTGCCACTAATAGACCATCACCCATTTTCATTCCCATTTATGTTTAAAATAAAAATGTCAATTTGAATAGCTTGTATGAATGATTATCATGCAATTGACCGACAATGTTGATCTTGATGTTGGTATCAGTTGACAAGGTATGTTTATGAATGCCAGTGGCACGACCCACTCCTCACTGTACCTTGAACATGTTTAAAATAAAAACATGATTATATGAACCGATGGTGGCAGTAGCTCAGGAGGTTAAGCAGCTCTAACCCAGTCATTGTCGTTACGTCCTTGGGCCAAACACTTTACCTTGTATGAATGTGAATGAACAAATGCTTGGTGGTTGTCAGAGAGGCCATGGCAGCCACATTTCTGTCGGTCTGCCCCAGGGCAGATGTAGTTTACCACCACCATGAGTAACAAAATAATGGATTCAGTCTAAGCACTTTGGGAAGGAGACTTGAAAAGCGCCATTTAAATCCAATCCATTATTATTATTAACATACTGTATATATTATTTGAATAGCTTAATATTGAATGCGCAATAATAAGGTACGTTTATACAGTGCATGGCACAAGGCCCAGTTTAGGATAACACACAATTTTATATAATATATACTGTATAATAAGGTGTCCCTGCTCCATTTCTCCATTCGTTTTGGGGTCCAGAAAACATTGAAGACCCCTGTTCAAATCCACACAACAGGAGGGGTATAATCATATGTAATTAAAAAAGCAAAGTCGACAAGGAGTCAGTTATACTGTGTTGGGGCTTCAAGTGACAGCAGATGCACCAGAACTTTTACCGAGAGGCCCAAACCATGTCTGTGTATCACATGAAGTCAGAAAAAGGAAAATGTAAAATGAGCACATTAACCACACAATTCTACTTTCCTCATTCAAAAGTTTGAGTTCAATTAAAAAAATGAGAAAATTGTTTATTTTGTCAGGAATTTATGTGTTAAATATAATCAAAAAAGGCATTTTCCTTATTTTATTTTCTTATTTAAAGTGAAGAATTGAAAATGAACTTGCTTTTTTATTATGTAATTTCCCATTCATGACGGATATACGTAGATAGAACAGAGGGTACACAGATTCAAAACCAAGACAGAAATGGTTTTCAAAAGACAGAAAGGTGATACAGAATATCATAATCTGAAAAGTAACTAAAGCTGTCAGACACTGTACGAGTTCCAGTACATCAAATTTGTACTTGTGTAAATGTAATTAGTTACATTCCACTGCAGCCATTAGATTGCAAAGAAGCTTGTCTCGAATGTACATCTTGACAAAACAACTCAAACAAGTTAAAAGAAAGTTCTATGCGTAGATACATGAGCTTTCGAGACACTTCAGTTATGTCGTTCCTGTTATGTAATTCCATGATGAGGTTTTTCTCATTGCAAATTCCTTCCAAAGCAACCATATCCTTGTCGTTGTCTCATCTTTGCAAATTTTTCCTTTTGACTGATGCTTTGTCCTTGGTTGTTGCGGGGGTGAAGGTCTCTGTTTTCATTTGAGGGGGTTAATGATAACAGGCTTCAAACTGTGGCAGATGCTTGGCCTCCTCAGATGTGGAAAACTACTGCAAATTCCACAGAGTTCCAGGCAATTGTTGGCCTCAGAAGTGAAAGCCTGACTTCTCCAATTCTGTAGTTTTCACTGGATTGCTTGTTCTTCCAGATAAGAGGTCGCTTTAGTTGAAAAATGTCCTAAGTTCAACCTCAAGAGATGATATAAAGGAAAAAACGGAAAGTGTGAAAGTAGTGTGGAAGGCTTTACCTCAATCCTCCCATTCTTTGCACCCAATCCCCAGCAAAGTATATAAGTTTCAAGTGTTTTCCTGCAGAGAGACCTTGTTGCCATACTGTATCTCATATTCTGGATTAAGTTTTTTGATGACAGGGTTTGAGGTTTCTGTCTTGAGCAGTTTTTACCTGGAATGGGCTTTGTGGTTTGCGCTGAGTACTAGGGAAGTGGATTTTAATCAAGTGGAAGGGATCAACTTGTTAAATTGTTTTGAATTTCATGCAAAGTTAAGGTTTTTTGTGACCGCAATGTGAGGATCCAGTGTACCGTCTGCTCTACTCTTTAAATCCAGCTCTCCTCTAAAATCACTTAAAAATGAACATATATAAAAGTGCTGGGTCATATATATAGTGTATTAGGCTGGGTATTTATTATCAGTAGTTTTTCGCTTGCAACAAGCAGGGCATCCTCATGGGGGAAGGGGGGGGTGTGATGGAGCCTATTCCAGCTGACTTAGGGCAAAGGCAGGGCACACTCTGGATGAGTTGCCAATTCATTGAAGAGCTAACATATAGAGGCAGACAACCATTCACACTTACATTCATGCCTATGGACAATTTTAGAGAGACCAATTCACCGACTCTCTAGTGCATGATTTTGGTTGTGGGAGGAAGCAGGAGTACCTGGAGAGAACCCACTCAGACATGGGGAGAACACACAGAAAGGCCCTGCCAGCCAGCGTTGTGACTGAACCCAGGACCTTCTACATACAGTGGGGCAAAAAAGTATTTAGTCAGCCACCAATTGTGCAAGTTCTCCCACTTAAAAAGGTGAGAGAGGCCTGTAATTTTCATCATAGGTTCAACTCAATTATGAGATACAACTGGTGGCTGACGACATACTTTTTTGCCCCACTGTAAAGTGTATATATCACCTTCTGTCATGAGAGTTTTTGCTCCCACAAAATGAAGAACAATGAATGCATATTAATCGTGATTAATCTAAATTAATCCACAGTGAACTTGTGATTAATCAGATTAAAAATTTTAATCACTTGACAGCCCTGTAATAATAAGTTTCTAAAGCAATAAGGTTATGGCACTCATATTTTTTTTCACATTCATGCTTGTCTGTATGTAATTAGTCACACAAATTTTTACGGTTCAAAACTCTTAAAATGAACATGGAACACAGATATGTGCAGGGTCATATGTATTAGGCTGGGTATTCTATATCAATAGGTTTTTGCTTGCTACAAACAGTGTGTCAAGTACCATATCTTGTACAGTAGTCAGCTTTGTTTTTCATATTTAACACAATCATGCAATTTTAGATTGTATGTTTGGTAACATTCCCATATAATACTTGTACGTTTCTAAAAAATAAGGAATTATTTTGGTGCTAGCATTTGAATTTAAATTCTTATCTACACTAATTAGCTTGGATGAGAGGTAAAGCTGTTGACGAACCACAACTTTTGCAGTCATTACCAAATTTGATGAGACGTATTTTCCGCACTATAAGGCGCACCGGATTATTAAAAAAAAAATAAAAAATGACATTTTTGGGGGGTGCGCCTTATAATCCGGTGCGCCTTATAGTGCGGAAAATACGGTAGAGTTCACACTAACCAACAGGTGTCAGCAGATTTATTTTTAAAAGACACAAATTTAATGACTGTGCCTGATGAAGGATCAGGGACTGTATGATTTGCCAAAACAGCTGAAGCCAACTCAATGCATCCAACTCTTGTGCGAGCGACCATGTCTACGACAGCGACAGTGTAAAGCGTAAACAACCATGGATGACAAACATTTCTTTGGTTGTTGGCAACATGTGTTTGCAGTTGGCTTGGTAATGAGTACACACTACCCGATTGCGTCCAGAAAATTCAAACATGTTTGACTGACTGTGAGATCTGGTACAAACACTTGCTGATTCAAACAGATTTCTGTGCTGACTAGTGCCGACTCTGCCCAACTGTGAATCATGGGTAGAATTGGGCAAAAGATCGTGTAGTGTATCCCCATCTTAATTTAGATGTTTTACTTCATGCAGCTACAATATTGAACAAAATCATAGTTAATGTTTCTTCTCAAAGTCAACACTGTGTCTCTCCTGCCTCTTGTTTTCTCTTTCACATTCATATTTTCTTTTAAATAATCCGTCACACATACTTTTAAGGTTCAAAACTTGACCTTTTGTTCTTTTTTAAATTGGAGAAACTTCAGTGTCTTTGTCCCACTGAGGTGGGAAAAGGGTATCCTCTGCCATTTTGGCCTGTTTGAGATGCAGGGTTTAAATTGTTGTGCGGTCCTGTTTTTATGCTGATCTCTATAAATAGATTTGTTCCTGACAAAACAGTTGTGGTATGATAATCACACATTGCTTTCTCTAAAACACAAGCCAAAGTAAACCATGTGGCGAGGCCACAAATGAACCAAGCCTGCCACTTTTTTCTGTTCTTTTTGCTGTGTTCTTTTTGCTTTTAAATGTCAAACAATCATTCACCAGATCAAATTTATCACCGTGAAACCCTTGAAAAGCTTTTAGTCGTCATATCTATATTTCAGTTGGTTTTGGATAATTCTGTGTCATCTGTGGTGATTTCCTGGAATCCAGTCTGCGTCAGCACACATCAGACAAACATTTAGAAAGAATTCATGCACTACAGTCTTCACACACAGTAAGCATGCAAACAAAACTCCAGACAGACAGCAGTTGGAAAGCGGGGTGAATAATTTAATAGTCTATGTCAAACAATGCACACGACTCAACATTTATCATAAACAATATTGAGTGTTACCAGCCAGAATGTGGTTGCGTTGCTGCCAGCTTCTGGTTTCACTTTAAATATATTGCAAAACTAAAATTACGGTTTGGAGACTGCAAGAAGGTGTGCGACCATTCTTCTATGATTTACAGGGGTCTAAGCTCTTATAAACAAAATCACATGCATGGGATACGTGTCATATTTATTACTAGTGCTCTTAATGTTTGGCCTCATCATTTCTCATAATTCACAAAGCCAAGTTTTTCCTTGATGTCTCCATGTTATTGTTAAAGATGGAATTATTTTGGAATTATAGCATGTTATGAGGGTGTCTGACAGTCGTGTACTTGTAACATCTCACTAAAGGGTAGATGGCTTAATCACATCACACTACATGTACAGTATCTTAATGGGACGGATGAATGTACACAGTTATAAAAGACTCCTGATCAAAATCTTAAGACCAGGGGGGAAAATGACAAGTTTTCGTATTTTGTGCTGGTGGACGGTAACCAGGTTGTAAGTAGAGTTTAAAACAAAGGCCCTCATCTGTGCAGTCAAAGGGATAATGCTGCACTTCTCAATGCCCGCCTGATGACAGACTCTTTTGGACCATCCTGCATGTTGACCTGATCTAAATCCCACTGAGGACGGTTGTGAGAGGATGGCGAGGGAAGTTCACAAAAACAGACGTCAGTTCCAGACGTGGATGCCCCTCGTAAAGCGTCACCACATGGAGCAACGTTCCCACCCGTCTCCTGGAAACACTCGCATCAAGCCTAAACCAATTTTCAAAGTGGTCAATGAGAGCAGTAGGGCTACTCACTACTGAGTACTTTTATGATACTTTGTTCTGTTTTTGTGTTTTTTGGCAGTGGTCTTAAACTTTTAATTAGCTGATTGATCTTGCTTCTGTTTCTTTTTTGTTTTTTGTTTTTTTTTGCATTTTGAAGCTCTACTTACAACCTGGTTACGATCCACCAGTGCAAAATGTGAATACTTGCAAATTTTTCCGCAGTCTTAAGATTTTAATCAGGAATGTATATTGTCTGGTTTGAACACTGGTCTGAAGAAGTGCAGTTATGCCTTAAACGTATTTGATGTTTTGATTTATAAAGGTAAGAACAGATTGACGGTAAAACAGCTGACTCTGTGCAGTGCAGTTACACTGAAAAGTTTGGACCTTCATGGTTTGAGTAGCTTGATGGTTTACTTTTGTGGACATTCCTTTACTTTTGTACTGATTGCTAATATGAAGGCACTGATAGCTCTGTGTCAAGGTCAAGGTTATTGTGCAATGATGTGGTCATACAAAATATCAAATATAATTAGAGTTATACTAAAGACCAGGCACAATATCCACAGTGCAGTGGGCTTTTAAAAGTGCAACACTTTTGAAGAAACAATAGAAAAGCAGCCAGATAAAAGAACAGATCTGCATTGACCGTGTCTGCACAGTGTAAGCTGACATCAGCAATGTTGTTTTAATGCCGGCATAGAAATCTTGTTGACAACTATTTAACTGGTCAACTCCAGTGACTCAGCTTGTACAATTCCCATTGAACCGCAACCTCATAAAAAACTGAAAGGAGCTTTTTTTTCTCCATTGTGACTGGGGTCATTACAAGTAATTGCACAGGGTAGTGTCTTTATAAACAGCAGAGCTTATCAGAGCTAATTTGCTTGTTGTGATGTAGCATGTTGCAGAAAAGAAAATAGTAAAATCAAGTATAATTTGATGACGTTCAAATATTGTTTTAATGACGGCTATCAGATCAGCACATTCAGCAAATCACCATCATTTATCAATGTTTCTTTGCGGCAAAAACTGGATTTGCAAAGAATCTAAAGGAAAATGCAAATTATACAATAATACAGCTGATACTATAGTGCTGTGTCAACTAAAAAAACAGTCCAGTGTGTAGAAAATTGCAAATTATAACAGCCATAAAAAGTTACAAAATGCTTCAAAAGTTTTTAGATTTCCTGTACGCGTTCTAAAATGTCCATGACACTCTAGCATTTTTCCTTTAATACTTGAGGTTCTCACATTAATCATAAAAATCACGATGCAGACGTCAAGAAGCTGAGATAGAAATTGTAGTTTGTACTGAAATACCATAATCTAGTGTTTGACATATCCAGCCTCTTTTAGATAATTGTGTTGCTTTGTTTTCTTTTCACTCCCTGTGAAAAGTACAGTTTGATTGAGACATTATTAAAGAAACATCATTGAAGTTACCCAAAGCCTGGCCATTACTACTGTTTGTGCGTTCATTCTGGGAATTTAAGGTTTAATCCAACTATTTTATAGCAGCTGTATAGTTCGGTGAATGTCTGCCCCGTCAAATATAAAAACCATGTATGTAGTTGAATATATGCACAGACACAAGTTGAGGTTTACAGAAGAAAACTTTTCATGCGTAAGCTGAAAGCCTCCTGTATGGAACAAAGGACTGTATGTTTATTTTTGTATGAGCCATTACATCTTTATTCAATATCCGTCCCTGTTTGAGTAGCCAACATCTTAAATCCAGTGATTTCTCCATACGGTAATGGGTCTGTGGAATCGGAGTGAGCTCATTTTGATGTTTTTCAAGTGGAGATTTAAAGAAACACTGGTAGAGATTTGGAGTGACCTGGCTCTTTTCCAAGACTTTACACTCAGATAATCTCAGATACCTTGGGTCTTTTCTACTTGTACAGCATTTCAGGAAGATCTAGTTTCAAACGAGGCTGAGATGAAGCAATTTTTTGTGCATAAATATTTACATGTACCTGTAATTTAAGTATAATGTAGGTGTGTATTTTAAGGTTTCAAACATGGTGACATGGTTTTATTTTCATTCTTATTCCAGATTCAAACTCAAAAGGTGGCGTTATCAGGTTATTTAAGGGATCACATAAACCGCGTAATGTGATCTGTTAATTTTGATCTATTCTGTTGTGCATGTTTAAAAAAGAAAATCATAAAACTGAAGTGAAATTTTTTTTAAGTAGTGGAGAAGACCAACCTACTGTACCACACCAAGACCACGGGCAGATGCTGCCGTATGAAAGCCAACTGTTGTTTTCTCCTCATTTAGCACAAATGAAGGACGGCAGCAGCTTGTAGCCTCTTTTACAGACCTATTAGCTCCCAGTTAGGGACAGTTAACGCTAAGACCATAGGCGTCATCATGCTCAACAAGATAAGACCGGATGTTTTGAAAATAACAGGATGTTTGAGTCTTACTTCACTACGTTCGTGTTTCAAAAGAAATCGGATAATGGACCGAAACACGTAAACCAGGGTTTTTCAATTGTTGTCTTTTGTACATGTAAATATGTCAGATCCAATTATTACAATGGTCTGATTACTTCCAGTTATCAGATTTTATGGTCAGTGTTTTGGATTTGTTTAGACGTCCTTGAAGCTCATGACAGCTATACATTTGCTTATCGAAATAATGCAAAATGATTGAAGGCTCTGAGAAAACTAGCAAGTGGTGAGAGATCACCCAGGCTGGTTTGAGCCAGCTAGACACCTCTGTGGCCTTGCAATAGGAAGCAAACTATCGGTCAGGGTGATTAACCTCTGCAATGGGCCAGTAAGACTGTAGTTCAGGAGGCTAATGACTGCCAGGTGTGTAACAGCACGCGCTGGACGCAAAACTGACTGGGGTGTCACCTTCATGTATTCCACTGGAACAAAACAAGTGGCTCAGAGGAGTCAAAAAATAAGAAGTGACATATTTTAAAGAAAATGCTACAGCTGCTGTCATTTTAATACAACCCAAAGCGTGAGGAAACATTTCACACACATTCTATTGATGATTTCTTCAAACAATCGCTTGAACTTGCGAGAGGCTAACGTCCACTCTGTCAGCCACACTGTTTCACACAAACCTCTCCAGAGCGAAGCGTTCATAAAGCCACAATATGAAAGTAATATCCTCTGTTCAGAGTAAGCCAGTGTGTTGTGAAATGGGATGTGTCAGATAAAAGCCAACAGGCGACATGTTAGCAGATCTGGGGCCTCGCGCCAATTTCAGGCTGTTCAACAGTAATCGAACACATCTCAGGGAAGAACGAGTCCAACGAGCCTAATATAAGTGCCTTTCTGCTTTTAATCAAGAAAGGCTGAGTGGAAGAGAAATTCTGCTAAGATCTTTAAGGTTTCTAAAAATGCTGTGCATGATTGAATAATTCAGTAGAATATGTATTGAATAAACAGAAACAGTACTCAAGTAAAAGTATTGTTACGTACTAATTAGAATGACTTAAGTAGAAGTACTGATAAACATACTGTAAGTACTTGAGTAAGAGTATCCCAAAAAAACTACTAAGTAACTTCGCAGAATATATAGTATTGCATTATTTTGGTATTGCAATTTTGGTATTGCAAGTATTTTGGTAATTTTTTTTTACTATTTGATTACTTTGCTCATTTTGTTCCTTAATTTTTTGACTTTTGCTGAATTTTGTTGTTTATTTTGTTTTTTTTGTTAACTTGCTTGATTACTTTAATCATTTTTGCTCGTTGTTTTTTTAGCACAATTTCTGGATTATACTCATTTGTGCTCGTTATGTTTTATATTTAATTAGTTGCTTATTTTATTCAGTTTTTGTTATTTTGTTCATTTTAGGCTCACTTTGTCATTTTCTTCCATTATTGTTCATTTTGATGCTAATTTGGTTCATTTAGATGATCATTTATGTATATTCTTGCTCATTTGATTGCTTACTTTATTCATTTTTGTTAATTTTGTTAAGTTTGTTCATTTGGTACATTTGATATTTTACTTTAGGTTTTGGAGCTTTTTTTTACTCCTACTCCATAAGACTACAAATTCTCTAAATTCTCTAAAATCATTCTCAGAAGTACATTTAAAAGTACATGTAGTGGAGTACTACCACCTCTGAGTAAAGGCTCATTTTTTAACAATTTATCCGAATTACATCATACTTT
>JAQQAE010005892.1:0-17188 GCA_029823295.1 Pseudamia nigra
ATCTTTGAGTCCATCTCATGAAAAATGGGATCAAAAACAAAAGTGTTGCGTTTATATTTTTGTTGAGTGTACATACATAGAGTTTATGTATATTAAACTGTATCAATGTAGAATGCTTGTCCTGCTGCGAAATGCAACTAATATATATAAATATTTCTGTGTGTTTGTGTATGCAGCTGATGCTGAGCAGTGGCATCCTGGTGACACTGACGCTGAATGGACCTCAGCTAGACCAAGTGTGTGTGGACCGCACATTAGTGGATCAACTACCAGCCAGCACTGTGACTGATGGTTTGTTAGCCTTTTCTGCCTCCTATTGTAAGCCTCCTATTGTACCTCTTTACTGTTAATCCAAGATATAGAGAGCTTGTTTTCAGTGTTTAGTATTTTTATACATTCACTCTGTTCTTTTAACCTGTAAATAAGCTACACTAACCATTACACTGAACCTTTAAGATATTTGAGGACATGTTTCCCTCTTATTGTGGTTACTGCTGCTGATGCTAATTAGCTCTGCTGCATAACCATCATACCTATTATGAGACGAAAGAATGCCCTTTCCTTCATTGTTGCCATTCTTGAATGCACTGAATACAATCATGGTGTAAATGTGTCTTATATATTACAGAGGTTCACCATGGTGTACAGGATTTAAGACACTGATGCAGAAGATTTAAAGGTGTTGTTTGTACCATATGGCCTGGCTATGTCTGCCCACAGTTACACATACATACAAACAAACTACAGTAGCCACATTTGCATTTCAATAAACCTGAACAATATTTAAAATCCACAATATGGTCTACCACGCACTTTCTGTCACATAGTCAAATGCAAATACATGCTTAAACCTGCTCACCACAAATATAGCCTGCTGTCTCTGACACACATACACCACTTTCTTTACCACTTTAACATTCACTCATGCACTGAGTCAGACACATAACAGGTGGCACAGGTGAGCAAAGCAACTCTGCCAGCTAATTGTGGGCAAATCCTTTTGTGCTGTGTGTGTCCAGGGGCCATCCCTTAAGAGCATCCATCAGTGTTTTTTCCTCCATTGCGTGTTCCTCCAGGGAGTACCCCCCCTCCTTTCTCCCCCCTCACACTGCAGACCTGGCAGGAGAGAATAAGGGGCCGTGGACACCGGCCCAAATCTGCTAATTATTTCTTTCTTTCTTTATCAATTATTTGTTCATAACACCGCCCTCCCTGCTTCCGCCTGGGGTCTCCAGACACCTGATAACACCCCCACAGTCACACACACTCACTCATTGGCACACTTATTTTTACACATTTATGTATGTAATTGTAAATACACAATGGATTTTTGTAGATGTACATGCACTTACAGTAAAGTATGTGGACTCATTTATAAGCACATGTACACAACCACGTACACGTGTGTGTGTGTGTGTGTGTGTGTGTGTGTGTGTGTGTGTGTGTCAGCCTATGTACTGGGCACACACACACACAGACGCAGGTACACATACACCCACTAGTCTCCCACTGTGCTCCATTCAAAGCCTCAGAGGCACTAATTATTAGAGTAATGGTTGTGAAAGGGTGGGTTCTGGGGATTTTGTGTGTGTGTAGGGAGTGCAGTAGGTTAGGGACTGTTCTAACATCTGTCACTTGTTAAATTAACCTGAGACAATTAGAATGGAAAGCCAGACTTGATCACAGTCACACACCTACAACACACAATTACTGAAAGAGTTTACAATTTCAATGATGATGTGACTGGTTTGTGTGTGGTTTTGTGACATATGCTGAGTAAAAAGTGTCTCATTACTGTCTTTATATATTTCTACCCAAACCTCAGATGGCTCCTGCTGGCAACATTTAGAAAAACCTTTTAGAAAGGTGTTAACTTCAAATTTGTTGTACTTTTGTATTTTTGAAGACAAATTTGTCTTTGATTATTTGAAAGAAAAACTAATTAAATCAAACATTTTGCATGATATCACCTACTTCTACATCTTACTCTTGTTTTTAAGAATTTGTCTCTGATTATTTTCAAGTAATGTTGACTAAGATTTTTCAGTGCTTTAAAGTGCAATGTCGCTGATGCTGTTTTTCAGTATATGTGATAAACACTGTATACATGAGAGGAAGGGGACTTCATGTGATTATATGTGAGTAGGTCACGATGGAATAACAAAATTAATTTTGATTTTCTTATCAGGATTCAACAACTTTCCCCAGAAACAGTCTCCTAATATTTGAATGATAGAGAGAAATAATTTCTACTCTGCATGAATTGTACTGAATATGAACTTGCTAGCACCTGCAGATGCAGTCCTCTGCATTTTGTCTCATATGAGAAAGCAGGCTCTCTGTTCTCACTCTGCTAGTTACCGTCCTGTTGTCTACTGTGAGCTCTGATTGCATCATACAGAGATTACATATACTATTTTACACAATGAAAGTATTACCAGCTTCCTTTGGCTGATGACGAGGCCAAGCTGTACATATGCTCCACGATTAAGCATCCTTAAGTGATTTTTTTGTAGCTGGTTTCATTTACCCATGTTTAAATGTGCTTTGGCTAAGCCTATTGGCCTCTTATGTCAACATGCTGCAGAGGAGATGGCATTAAATGGATTTAGAGGAATGTGTATATGAGAGAGAGAGAGAGAGAGAGCGGGAGACGCTGTGTGCACTTTAGAGTGTGGCTAGTTTGTGTTGTGCTTGTGGATTCAAAGACATGTGTTGAATGTAACTGTACATGCATAACATATGGTTGTAGGCTTGCATATATGGGTGTACCTGTGGGAACCTGCATGTGTGCGTGTAGTGTATATCAAGGGGTAAATATAAATGTGCACACTGTGAGGGTGTGTTTATGGGGGTGTTGGGATGCACGGCTGGGTCATGAAGGTCTGGCCCTTAATATCAAATCAGCCACCTGGTTCCCAATTGGGCCACTGCTTGTTTTTATATCCACTCCTTCATTTGGGAATGAATGGGATTAAACTTAATCCCGTTTATAGACACCCATAGAGATCAATACTAAACAGCATTTCACTTGATTTGTCTATAATCTATTACAAAGATGCTTACTATTGCATTAAATGTTGTTTCGTAAAGCCAAGACTTTGTTAATGGCCACATTTTGTATCGTTTAAGCTCTGAACCAGTTTTTACAACAAATTGTTTATAATCCAACTTCGCATCAGGACACAGGGATTGCACTCAGTTGACCTGATTTAAGATGCTAGTATTTTTCTGTTTTGTCAAGCAATTTTTCTCTTGCCTCATGAATATTTGCGTGTTAATTTGAACGTTTCACACAACAAGATGATGTGAACTATAATCAACCAATACTCACACATTTATAAATACACACATGCCATGGCTAATTGCTGGTTAGATTTCTAAATCTCGGGGTGCAGCCTTACTCGTTCAACTCAAAGCAGAATATCTGAGAGACATGTGTAATACCCCCCCCTTCCATTTAATTGGTTTCATAAACAGATTAATTTGAAGGAGAGGGGCTTAATTACTAATCAGCGTTTCCATGCAGCTCGTGAAGAGTTGAACAGGATCAAGTGTGTTCTTCTACCACAAAAAGGCCTTAGAGCCTGCAGTACGAGGGGAAGAGAGAGACAGAGCGAGAGAGAGGAGGAAAGGAAGGAAATACAAAGAGGATGGGAGGTGGTGGAAAGGAGAGATGAGATGGAAGATGAAAGACAAAGTGGCAACAACATGAGTAGGGCAGAAATTAAGGAATAAGGGAGAGGTAAAGGAAAGAGAGAATGGGAGGCAGAAGGAGGAAGACAACCTATTTTGAAATTAATCATACAAGTAAAATGGCATAACACAGCACATACTGTTGTAAAGAGTAATTAAACCACATACAGTCAAAACACGGTATGGGGGCCAGAATCAGCTCGTGGACCATCTCAGTCCAGCCTGCAATGTCCTCAGAAGAACACACAAATAAGGAAAAAATGCAGCATCATGCTTTGTCATAAATGTCAGGTCAAAGCTAGTATGTTTAACTTGTGTCACAGTGATCCAACATCACGAGAGTTGTGTGACTGAGCACAGCTATTCCACAACTGTGTCATTGTGGAGAAAAAGAAGAAAATCCTCTGAAATTGTCTTTTTTTCATTGTGTTGTAATTGGTGGGTTTTTTTTTTTTACTCAAATTGTCCTTTTCTTCACCAAGCACATTATTTTGGAAAGATGTGTACTACCAAGAGTTACATGCAGTTGCACACATTTCTTTGATAGTGAATATATGACAAACCTATTTACATGGCAGTGCAGTGTTTCATCACTTACAGTGGTAGTGCTAAGATGTAGATTGAAAAGTTGATACTGAAGGTAATTGTTTTATCTAAGCAGAGTTTGCATTGTAGCCTCAGCAAACTGACACATAGGGCCAACTGCTGTAAAAAGGTCAACATCTTCTAACGGAAAGTTCTTATTCACTGAAACAGGATCCAGGCTTTTTGAGAAAAATTGCAAATAAATGTGTGACATTTACCAAAGCACATAGTCTAATAAAATCGGTGCTGAGTGTTTTATGTTTAAGTGTGATTCTCAAATGTGTGGCCATTTGCTTACTTAAAGGAGACATATCTTGAAAAATCAAGATATTCTCTGCTTTTTAACATGATAAAACATGTTCCTTGGCCCTAAAATAATGTTGTAGTACCAAAACAGTCAGTTCAGGGACATGAGCTTTTATGATCTGGTCAGCTGAATCAGCCTGAAAACCTTTAGTTTGCCTTCTCCCTCAAATGTGATGTCACATCTCCTGTCAGTCACCTCTGCCTGAGGCCTGGGCCCCGCCCACTTGGACTCAGGTCAGCTCTCGGCATGGTTCACTTCGCACTAGTCCCTACTGGTCTCTTGTCTCATTTGCATAATCCAACCCCATCAACTCTTATTGGTCTGACCACGCTACCAATCAGAAAAACAACCAACCAATCAGAACGAGGGAAAGGGAGCGACAAAAGTGGGATTTTTTTTCAGGCAAAGTTCAGAGACAGGTAAAGAAATCAGCAAAGAAAACAACACTGAGAGGGATTTTGAAGCTTGAAACTGCATTTATATCTTCTTTAGGGTCCAGAAAATACACAATATGCCTCCTTTAAACTAAGTCAGTGTGGGCCTCTGTAAAAAAAGTTCATATGTTCAGTGTTCATATCAACACCAATTAAAAAAACATTATTAAAATACCAGACTTTTTCAAAGCATGTAGAACGATTATATACTGTAATACACAATGAGTAAAAAATTATCACTTTTAATTAATTATAATTTTGTTGCTAATTTAATATACATTTTACAAACAATATATCCTTACTTAGCTGTCAGTGGCTTTAAGTAGAAACATGGTATCAAAATTTCTCTTTCCACACACTGTATGTGCTTCAATAGAGTATATGGCTTGATTTGTTTCATTTATTCAGTGACAAATGTCATGTCATTCACAGCGGTGCTCAGCGATAGGCTGATTCTGCTGACTTTCCTGGAGCAAAGCCAGGTGTGTGCAGTTTACATCAACAAGAAGAACCAGAACTCTGGAGAGAGTGGCAGACGAACAGACAAGCTGTCATCCTCTGAAATCAAGGTACAGTAGTTCATGAAGTCAGTATGTGCATGTCACTGTGTTTCTGTGCGTGTGTCAGGGTAGAAGTTTTAAGAGAGAGAGAGATAAAAACACAAAAAGTAGAGCAGTAAAGACTAGTAAACTCAAGAAGCAAATACAACAAATATACAGACTAATTAATTACTTATGACTGTGCAGCTGTTTCTTCCTCCCACCTGATGACAAAGACTTTTTATTGTCAAATGATAAAAAAAAATTTTAGATTTATTTTTGAGCATTTTGTCATTATTGGTACATGTCGTGGAGACAGACAGGAAGGTTGGGAGGAGAGTGTGGGAAGTGACATGCAGCGCAGGACCAGATTTATAGCTGTGGTTAGGCCTGATTCATTTGGGCGCATGTTACCTGGTGAGCCACTAAAATAATCTTTTGTTCACTTAAACATCTTCTGTTTACTTCAGCACAGTTTGTGATGCAGATCAACCAAAACCTGGAAACAAAAACAAAACAATTTATACATTTTATATGTGGTGATTCTTAATTTGATCATGTAGCTCTTACAAATTTAATGCACTGTTCTGATTTGAACAACAGGTATATCACAGCTTTTTAGCAGCTTATCAACAGCTTTCAGTTACGTATGAGTAGGTACAGTATCTTGGTATAACTGTATCCAGCATCATCCTGTGTTCCCTGTAACTTTTTGCACCTATCCTGTTTGTGTGTTGGTTTCTCATAAAATTGTGTACTGTGAAGTTTACAGGTCTGAAGGACTTCTCATAGGTGTTACTAACAGGTCTGGTTATGTAGCATCTTTCCTTTCCTTCCCTCCCCAAAACTGTACTGTGTACTTCTTCACCAGCTGGCTAACCGCTAACCCTGGCATTATCACATTACTGCCAGGCCCTTTTGTTAACATTTGCGTGCGTGTCCATGTGCTGTTGTGTGTGTGTGTGTGTGTGTGTGTGTGCATGTTGGTTTGTGTAAAAGCAATCGTTCCTGCCATGCGTCTTTCTCCAGAAGCAGAGTCCTGATAAGACACACACCCTCCCCTTTTGCATTCACACACACATACATCAGGCCACTACCCCATAATATACGCCACACACACGCATGCAAACCTGCAACTTACACACGTGTGCACACGCATGCAAGCTATTGCTACCCACCCCCCCCCCAAAACACACACACAGATATACACACACAAACTCACACATTGCCCTGGTCCACTGGGCTAAGCTGGAGAAGGGAAAGTGGGGGTGTTGAGGGGAGGCTAAACTAATCCGGCCCACAGAAAGTGGTTTTTGATTATTGCTGACCAGCAAACGCCAGCAGAAAAAAAAAAAACTAGAAGAGGCAAGAGATGGCAAGGGATGGAGGGATGGAGGAGGGGGGTAGAGATAGAGTGTGTTATTAACCCAGTGATTTTCTGATTTTTTTTCGTCCTTTCCATTTCTAATCTGTTACTGATCTCCCGTTTGGCTTTTTAGGGTAACTCTTTGTTCCTTTTATCCCCATATGTTCTTCTATCTTTTTCATTCCCGTCTGTATTTTGTGTCCAAAACAAATCCCCCACTCCCCCCACACACACCAAAGGGTTAGTAGGGCAGACATGGATCAGTGAACCTCAAATTTGCTGTATTCATACAGTACAGCTTGTCAATCCAATAATTTTTGCATGCTTCTTGGCCTTAATATAATTTTTTTTGTTCTAGCAATATACTTTTTGCTCCTTTAAATTTCAAATCAGATATTCTGATATTACTGCTTTTGACTTTCCAATTTAAAGATCCTGATTTTACTATTGGTTGCTCTTTTCCTGGAATTCAGATTGTCATTGATCTTCCAAAAAACACATTTTACCTTGTCTGTCCTTATGTGTACTTGTTTCATTCACTCATCAATGCATGCCCCCCCCCTTTACTCAACTAATCTGCAGCCATCACTCCTTCTCCCTGTTCTTCACCCCATTCATTTTTCATCTTCACCATTATTGTGTATCCCTCTTTTTTCTTACTTCACCTTTTTCCTCTGTCTGTCTGTCTGTCTGTGTCTGTTGTCTCCTCTTCACTGTGACAAAGGTTATGAACATGTGTTCGCACGATTGAGTGTGTATGCGGGCATGTGCGCCATCGACTCGTGTAGCTGATCTATCGTATTAGCGAGTGTGACTAGAGATAAAAAAGTATATAAAGGACTGTATGAATATGGGCCTGTGCATGTATGTGGAGTGGGAATGAGCTGTGGTGTACATGAAAGGCTGGGTCACAGTCTGAGCCCTGCAATTTCACCTTCTTTAAAAGTGTTTCTGGAAAGAGGCCTGTTTGTTTAATAGTCTGTGTGTGTGTGTCTGTGTGTCTTTGCTTTGCGTACGCTTGTGTAGTGTTTTTATGCCACTTTCTGTACATGTACTGTATATATTGCATCTACGCCTTCTTGTCTTTCCTTTGTTGTTTTTCTTTTTTGTGCATGTTTGTCCCCCCACCGCACCCACCCCAGTGCCACGAGAGCTCATTACTGTGTGTCTCTGTATTGTGGCCTGTAGAGCGTGGCGGACCTTCCCAAAAATATGCGAATCACTAAAACAACAAGCCCGACAGAACAAAACACACACGCAAGTACATTAATAATGGAAGATACAAAACAACCTTAGATATCAACATAAACTAGATGGGGGAAGGACAGCAGACTGATATTCGGGGTTACACATACGAAAGTTTTAGAGCCTTCAGGTGCATCAGCTTCAGCTGGTTGAATCACTGATGACTTCTCTGATAACTTCCCTTTCTTTGTCAGATATTTTTCAAACACACTGTATGTGAGATATTTCTCTTTAAACGGTCTGTCCATATTACCCATTGTTCAAGAGCATCCATTTGTGCTATATGTGTGTGTTTCCATTTCCAGGTGGTGTGTGTGGAGGTGAGCGGGCAGGTACGGAGGCTCCACAGACATGTGAGTCTCAATCATCTCCAGGATGTGGCACTGTGTTGGTGGAACGTGGACGAGGCTGCTGAGGAGATATGGCCCTGGACTCCGACAAAGACACACAGGAACAACCTCGTCCTTCTGGGCTGCTCCGCCACTGAAGGCCTCAAGGTATACACACATCTCCATTTATTTTTTTAACATCCCTACTAAAAGATCTTGGGGGGTAAGACTTTGGGTCTCACCTGGATGATGAGATGTAGTGCAAATACAAGACAGTGATATGTACTGTAACAAATACTGTGACATACAACAATGTTCATAGACCATACACTGTTTATTTATCTGTTTGCTTTACTGTCAATATAAGGTACGATTGGAAAAGTATTTGGACAGATATACCATAAGCCCACATCATTTCATACATTGATTAACATTCATTTATCAACACAGGTACAGATGCAGTCTTAAAACTGTTTTATGCACTTCACACAGTATTACAAAAAAGATTAGATGAAAAGCCCCATGATATTTCAACATAGCGTGAAAAATGTATGACAAATTTAAGGAGTGCGTTAAAGGACTTATCCCTGAAAGGCCTAAATAGCTGTTCACGGGACAGTGAAAAAGCTTTCAAATTTCCTGTTATTTATTTGCAAATTTTTTTGGAATTTCTTCTTTTTAATAATGCAAATGATATATTGGCACTTTAATTATTCAACTTTATTATGCTAACTGAGAGAATATGTGAAAAGCAAAATAAATCTGGGAAAGTCAGGCACCACCAAAACTCTTCTGCCTCGGTCTTTAAGGGTTAAGAGTTATGCATATGGTAGTATCAGATATAACAGAGTAATTACCCAAATTTGGTAAATTAAACTGGTTGCGATTCATATTTGCTGTGCTCGCTGCTGTCTTTATTGAGGTTTGTCTCAGTTGTGTTACCGTATTTTCCAGGTTATATGTTGCTCTGGAATTTTAGTTGCACGAGCCAAAAAATGCATAATGATGAAGAAAAAAACGTGCATAAGTCACAGTGGAGAACAGGTTGCATTTTTTTGGGGAAATTTCTTTAACAAAATCCGACACCAAGAACAGACATTTCATTTTGAAAGGCAAGTTATAGTAATAATAGAATAGAGAACAACAGGCTGAATAGGTGTCTAGTATGTTAATGTAATATAATGCAATATGACAGTGGAGGCCCCGCTGTCATGGTGTGTATTCATACTGAAAATCAAGATCAAGTGAGCTTTTGCCCTTCTGCTCCACGGGAGATTTCTGTCCCGTCTGAGCTCGCCTTAGGGAGGACACCTGTGTTACCGTTTGACATGTGTACCACACCAGTCAAACTCCCCACCTGCCAATGTCCGCGGAGTGGGTCGCGGGCGGTTGGGTGGCCACACGCTTGATGCCAGAAGCGAGAGCTCGGGGCTCGCCTCCCCGCCTCACCGGGTAAGTGACGCGCAAATGTGTCGGCGCCGACACCTTCGGTGTTAAGCTGATGGCAGGTATGGTTGTTACTGGTAATGTCTACATTTTAAATTGTTAATGATACACTTACGGCAGATGCAGGTACACAAGCCTAGAGTGCCCTCTAGCGGCTGTCATCGTGACAAACAACGAACACTTGAAATAATTTGTATATATGTCGCTCCAGTGTATTTGTCGCCCCTAGCCAGACTATGAAAAAAAAAACATGATATATAACCTGGAAAATACTGTAGATCCTTTTATTACTGTCTGAAAATAAAAATATACTACACAAACTAAGAGGAGCAAACTGGAAGATACAGGGTTGATCAGTTTGGATACTTAATGAGTCCGCTCAAATGTGTAACTGTCAATAGTCAACGAAAGTGGCTGATGGCTACTATCAGGCTTTTCTGATGGAGCATAAATTGCCTCCATTTTTTAACTTCATGATTACCTTTCATTTGATGTTTATTTCCAGATTTTTCAGTTTATTATGGGGAACATGCTAGTCAGCTTGTCTGTAATCATGTTTTTTCTGAAACATAGCTAGAAAACCACCAAGCTCACTGCAGTTTATCAGTTATGTTTTTCAGACTTTGCTGTTTTTCCTGTGTTTTCCATCATGGCTTTTGTCATTATTTTGTTTATAGAGCAGAATTAGAAAAATCATGTCGCAAGTATCAATTCAAATTTCAATTTTAGTAACAAGCACCACATTTCAGTTTTAAGGGGGTGGTGAGATATTCCAGATCCTATGATGGCTTTTGTTTGATTATTAATTTTTATTTTGACTTGGATGTTCAACAGTTCCCCAGTTTCAAATTGGCTATGAGGATTTGTTCAGTTATAAGTTATAAGTTGCAGTAATGGTAAAAAGACCACTAAATGAAATATATCATAAAGGGTTTAAGTTATGGTAGTACATTTCTTAATAATTTGTGACTTGACCAGGTTTCTCTACACACAAATACTCCCACTTGGAGGACTTTAGGACTTGTCTGGTTTCGGATTGGAATGGGGACGGTGTGGCACCTGTGTTGCACCTCTATGCATCACCATATGAAATAAGCAGAGAGCTAAGCTGTGGCACAGCATGAAGTGTATTGCCTACACATCCACGCAGACAAGTGCACATTCATACACACACATCCCTGTGGCCTCAGGCAAAACCCTACTTGTAACCCGTTTCCATGTCAGAGCTGAGTTGGCCTTGTGCCGAAAGCAGATGAAAGATCCCAAATTACCGAACGAGGCTTAATTCTACTTTGCGTATCATATACCACAATAAGCATATGCAAAATACCATCACCACACCAAAGTAAAGAGAGAAGGGAGAGAATTAGTGAGAGGGAGGAAATATAAGTGTTACCAATTGCAAGCTAAGAAAACAAATTCTCCAGCTGAGAATGAGGGAGGGTTTGGAGGTGGGGGGGGCACATGAATATTGAAATAATCAAAGCAGATGTTGTTTGTGGCTTTTTCTGCTTCTTGTTTTTGGAACGCTCTCCACATTTATCACACTCCTTCACCTAGTTTATTCTCCTTGCTTCCTTCACCCCCCTCCTTTCCCCATCCTTCTTCTCCTCCTTCTCCTCCTTCCTTCCTCCACGCTTCAAGAACATTAAAGTCTCTTCGTGGGGCTGCAGCATCGTGCTCTAATGAAAGCGTTTGTTGTCATTTTTCAGATGCGCGGTGTGAAATTAAGCGAGCAGTTTATGTAAGAGCCGTGGCGGGAATCAAACGCCGGGCACACATCGGGAGACGCCAGCTACTTCAATCACTTCAAGCTCATATATATGTTCCTTTTGTTCAGTTCGCTATCTGCCGCACTAAGCCAATTTTCTAGCCAGTCTCTCGGCATTTAAAAAAGTCTGATTTCTTTCCCTATGTGGTCTTAATTCGTACCCCCCCTCCCCTTGCTGATAAGTGGAGCCACAGTATGCAGGGGGTAGGGGGGTAGAAAGAGGAGAAAAACACATAGTTCATTTTTATGCAGCCCGTTAACATTTTTAATGATCCTTCTTCATGCTTTCCTCTTCAACTCCCTCTTTCGTACCCAAACCATTTCCAGGAATTAAATAATCACACTAAAAGACAGCACCAGGAGTTTCAAATCACTAGATGTGTTGTGTTTTTATAATTAGTTATGAATATATATGTGCTTGGAAATGCACTTGTGTTTTATTTTTTGTTGTTTTGCTTTTTTTTGGAAGCATATAGCTATCCTGTTATCTGTCACTAAACAGTTCTCTACAGTTGTTTGATCTACTTTTATGTGATATCAACTGTTTTGTAGTTATTATTCACTTTAGAGCTGTATTTTGAGGCAAGAAAAATGAGCAAGCCCTAAATAGACTTCAGATTACAGCAACTTTTTGTCAATTTTAAACTGCAGCTCAACTTCCGCAATACTTTACTACTGGCTAACTTATTCATGATTATTACTAGGCTAATTTAACTGTGCAAATTGCCAAATTCTCCTCTAAAACACATGAAGTTGCAGACATAATTTGTAGAATTAAAGCAGGTTAAAAGCATATTTTTGCACTGCACTGAAATTATCATTTAACAGAGAAAATGTGGAACGTTACCCCTAAGCTCCACTGCTTTGTCAAAAGTCACAGTTTTGAGTCTACTGAATAATATTCCCCTCATACTACAATTATCTCCACTTGTACGAATTATTGCAGTGGGTGTGAGGAATATTTTGGTTAGTAATTCTGCTGCGCCTGTGCATTTTTTCACATCAGTACAGCCACTAACCCTATTTCACATACCTAAAACTTCCCACTGCCGCCCCCCCCCACCATCCCTCTTCCCTTCATCTCTCGACTCTCCTCCGAGTCCCTCCGTCTCTCTACCAGTCTCTCCCTGTCTTTCTCTGCTCCGTGAGCTGGAAAATTGGCTTCAAAAGGCCACTGCTGTGAACAAGGGCCAGCCACACAGTTGGGCCCGTCCGCTTTATCTTTCACGCCACGGAGGGGGGAAAAAAAGGTGCCAGCGAGAGAGAGAGGAGAAGAATGGAGAAGAATAGTTTTGACCAGTCACTGAAACCAATAACCAGGAGAAAGCTACTTACTAGAGGCCTCTCTCTGTCTGTCTCTCTCTCCCCCTTTTCGTCTTTCTTTTCCTCTTACTTACTCTCTGTGCTCTCTATGCATCTGTCTCTTTTGCCTCCTGTCTCCACCTCCTTTTTCCTCTTTTTTTATTCCCTTGGTCTCCTCACTCTCTGTTCTCACTTGTCACTCTTTCTTGTGTACTTGTCTCTTCAACCTTTCAGTGTTTCCTTTATTTTTTATTTGCTTTAGCAGAAGCAACAGTAACATATCTGTTCACAGTGATTAGAACAACTAGATTGTAAAGCAGCCAATTGTCTCTATTTTTGAAGCAGTTGGATAAATGTAATTAGACATTAATCAGCTTCATGTAAACTATGTCGTCACTCGTCTGATGTTCATTTTATGTTAGGGTTATGATAGTATTTGAGTTTGCAGTTGTATGGCTCCAGTATGATTCAAAACCCTGAAAGTCTTAGTGCTGTGCTCTAATCTTCTGATCAGCTGTGTTTCCTTCAGGGGCTTTTTGCTTTTTACCTTTGCTCAGAAAATGAAGCACAGCGTGCCCCTGAAGATGGCCTGGAGTTGAAATACAGCTGTGTTAGCTATAATAAATGTTGTCACTGTGTGATTGAATGATGGGGATATGCAGTTTTCAGTGTGTGCTTTCAGCATTGAACATTCATCTGTAATTTTTGCTGAGATTGTATATTAAATGCTCTTATGTACATTTTCCACACTGATGTAACTCTCGCGGATGGTTATTGTGCGTTTGACAGGATGCTTCACTCGAAGTCAGGTCCAGTTTAGGGGTGACCAATTCATCGAAATATTATCGAAACCGCAATATGGCCAAGTGCAATGTCCAAATGACAGAAGGTGCAATTTTTTGATAAAGGTAAAATGTGTCACAACATACCATCGCAAATTAAGCATTGTGGAGCCACAGCAATTCCTCAGCCTATAAATTATGTCTTCCAGATGTAAAGGGAATGTGCTTATTTGGTACCCCAGAAAAAGTCACATCATCATTTTTATATTTTTAGTGATTGAGTAAGGGGATAGTCAAAATGGAATCCAAAAATTACCATTCCCACTACCATTCTTATCACTGTGTCTTTTGTGTGTGTGTGTGTGTTTCACATATCACTCAGCCTTAGTCAAGTCAATAACTAAAAAAAACTAGAACTAAAAAACGGCCATACTCATGGCATGGCAAAGTGCTTGGCATAACTCTACCAAGGCAGCTCAGTTCCTCGTTATTGGATGCATTTTGGATGACGAGATCAAAATTTGTGGTGTGGTAGATCTCTGAATGATGCTGTCTTGTATTTTCTGCCATTTTTTTCTGTGTATTGTTTTGTGGAGTTGTAAGTAAAAACATGTCATTATCTCACAATGTTAACGAATCCTTTAAAACATTCCTAGACAGTGATCCAGATCAGCCTAAAATTACATCAAATGTTCCTTGCACCATTTCAGACCTATTGTGAAAATTCCCTTAAACATTGCATGGAATGTTTTGTTGTTAAATAAGCGAGCGAGAAAGCAATGGAAACACAACCTGCTTGACAAGTAAGAAAAAGTCCTTGATGCGGCGCTGGTTGACAGAGCCTGGTCATCGAATTATATTTGTATTATTACAGTGCCAGTTGAAGCACAGATGGTGACAATATGTTTTTATTTATTGTGAAAACTGTTGTAATACATAGAAAAAGCTCAAAACCCTGCCTTAAATATGTTTGAGGTGATGTTTGTATTACAGTCCTTCACCTGTGCATATGGAACAATGCTTGTTGAAGTATGACAGCTTATGTTTTACCTATAATAATATGGCTCCTCAAGAAGACTGCATGCTCTTTGGCATGGATAGTACCAGTTTACTGGATATCTGTACTACTGCATGAATAAGAAAATGTCACATTTTGCAGTAAATCTACTTGAATATGTAGCAAAATGAAATCCAATACAGACTGCATTTATACAGTATAGTATTGGAGAGTTAAAAAGGAAAGGGAACTGTAGCTAACGTGGAAAGTCTGTTATGCTGTTGCTGGTGTTTAAAGTGGGGCAGGCAGTATATTATTTCCTCTTTGCCTCCTCCCTCTTTTTTCCTTGAAGGGTCACCTGTCAGGGGAGGCTGAGCTGAATCAGCTGCACCTTCTTACTGATGGTGCCATGGTGGCATGCTGGCACACCGGGTAGTGGGCACTAGCAAGCTGGGCATGGGATGAAAAGCAAGAGAGGATGAGATGAGGGTTGGGGGGTCAGGGTCTGTGCAATTGAAGTAGGTCTTGCGATTCCTGTGACAGCACTCTGTGGATGGACTTGGTGGACCTGTGCCTGCTATGTGTTTGTGTTCACGATTATTATATGCATGTGTCACTTCCAGAAATGTAGCTATCCAGAGAGCCGCACCCTGCCCTGGCTACCCCACCCTTTACATGAATTGAGCCCCTCTTGCCTGCTGTCTCAAATAAACACACACATCCACACACAGCACCTACCCCCTGGGGAGCAGCAGGAGCTAGCTCTGGGGGATTATGGAGAGGAAAAAAACGCTTTCAGAACGACAGTCATCTGCTTCTCTCCTTGCTGTAGACCATGGGCAGGCAAAAAACTCTATTCCTCCCCCCTAAGTCCCTTTTTGGCAGTGCCTGCCAAAAAACTGGGCTGGGCAGCTTTGCGAAAGAAGGAAGACAGGCAGGCAGCCGATCCCTCTTTCTGTCTACACGGCGAAAAGAAATGGGCTCATTTAGTCAAAGCTGCCATGGTCAGTGTAGGCCTCTGATAGAGGCTTTGGTAAGGTGAAATCCTGCCTAGAAAGCTGCGGAAGTGTTAGGCTGCTGTATAGTACAGCCTGTTTTCTCCTGTCATCCTCCTACAGTGCTCGGGTCCATGTGGGCGTTTTATCAACAGTGCCACCGGTGGCACATCCTATCTCACTCAGTGTCAATGCCTGCTTGCTTAGCAGGATCATTGTGCCCCCTCCCACTAACTGTCATTGTCCAGAACTAAATAAAATAAATTTCTGGTCAAATAATTCAGAGCTTTCTTCTCTAATCGCTCTCTTTTTTATTTAAAAAGGATGTGTCTTCGTTGGGGCCAGGTCTAGTGTCACAGTAGCTTGTTTATCGCTGGATGCCAAGCCAAAGTATGCTGAGGGAGAGGGTATTGTTGACCTTGAGTTGAAATGGTCTTATTATTAACTGTCTTGATTGACAGCAAAGTGTTTATGAGCAAACCAGAAGGCTCTATTTCTCCCATCTCCACATGGTGTAGAGTTGCTGTCATGGTATGACCCATTTCTCTGGTCTCAGACTTTCTGTTGTACATCAGAATCAGAATCACTTTTAAGCGCCATGTATGAAAACATACAAGGAATTTGACATGCACCCATTCATGCACCTCTCTAAATCTCTTCCCTTCCTCTCTCTCCCTCTCTCTCTCTCTCTCTCCCACCATCTCTCTCCTTCCCTCTCTCTCGCTACATCTCTCCATCTTCCTTTTCTCTCTTCATCTCTCACCTCTCTAGTCACCTCACTTTCTCTGTCCCTCTCTACCCCCCTTTATTATTTTCTATTTTGAAATACTGTGATATTAACTTGTATCTTCCTTGTAGTTTTGTGCTTCCTTCCTCTGCCCTAGGTCTCTATGTCTCCTGATGCCATTGCTGTGTGTTTGCTGGTTATGGACCGGTCCAGTGTCTGTGGACGTAGTCCATTGTCTGTGTTGTTTGTTGTTCTATCTCTACCCTTTTCTTTTGTCTCTCATCTGTCCACTAGCCCCAGCTGGTCGAGACAGATGGCCGCCTACCCTGAACCACTGGTTCTGCTGGAGGTTTTTGTCTTCTGTTAAAGGAAGTTTTTCCTCCCCCCTGTCGCCCTTGGCTTGCTGTCGGTAGTTCTTTTGGGTTTACTCTCTGTATAGTCATGAGATCTCTGCCTTGAATTGTGAAGCGCCTAGAGATAATCGCCGATTATGATTAGCGCTATACAAATAAAGATTGGATTGAATTGAACATGCTATCTCTCTTTGTTTAGCTTTCATTTATATAGAATGTTTGATCTGGACAATGTTAAAGATCTGGACAATTTGCACTGAGGAAGGATTCTTGACTTTCTATCAGAACTGATAACACACAATGCATCCATTGAT
>JAQQAE010005893.1:0-17187 GCA_029823295.1 Pseudamia nigra
CTGACTTAAAGGGTATGAATACTTATGCAAACACTTATATTTCATTATATATTTTTAATTAACTGACATTACTTTGTGGAAATCTGTTTTCACTCTGACATTAAAGATTTGTTTTTTGTAAATTACTGTCAAACAAGGTAAATTATATAGACAATGATTCAAGTTATACTGCAATAAAAGGAGGAAATATTCAAGGGGTATGAATACTTTTGCAAGCCACTGTATTTAACCCATAATAAATACTGTACTAGGTCAAGTGATTACATCAAGCTCATCATTCCCAAAACCTCTACTACTTTTGGATGCAATTCCTATTGCTTCACAGCAGCTGCTGACTGGAACACTTTACAAAACACCCTTAAACTCACAACTCTAATGCCTCTCACTGCTTTCCAGCTTAAAATCCATCAGATTATATTTGACCACTGCTGCTGTTGACCAACCCATACACACACTTTTTCATTTACTTCACACACACTTCTTCTTTCACATGTAGGCACATTTGCATACAATTTATGCACACACACACCCACACACACCTGCACACATCACTCCTTCCCTCTCTTCTGTTATTGTCAGTTTACCTTTTTCTTACTCGTGCCATTTATTCTGTTTTCATAATTTTCATGCTTGCTTCATATTGAGCTGTATTATTATTTGTGTTGTGTTTTATGTATAGTCTGTTTATATGCTCATGTGTCTGTGTTCCTGTGCAGATTCTTTTACAGAATAGAACATTTTACCTGTTAAAATAAAGATCAAATAAAATACATTAAAAAAATTTACAAAATAAAAAAGTGAATGCAATGAGAAAAATGACAAATTACCTTAAAAGGAGTGTGTGTTTGTGTGAATGAGTCTGTTAGAACAAACTTTTATCATAGTTATTATAATTGTTACAACCCACCCCACTCTTGCCAGCCATTGTTTAGCTAACCGTATTAGTATATTGATTTGAAATCAGGATGATGGGAAATACATCATAGTTTGCCTAAGAAACTACCTTTTAATTTACTTTAAGTCACATGATTTTATCTGCAATTGTATATGTACTGAACAAAGTTTAGTGTTGGTCAATAAATTTCTTTCTTCTATCAAAATCTGTTTCATCTCAATAACATCTACATGTATCAGTTTCCTGCCTTGACGACCACCATGTGAATCTGAGGAGAAAGTGGGCAAGAACTGACAAGATCATGTGACTCCTATCCATCCCTCACTAGCGTAGCTGGTGGTGTTACAACTCTGCCCATGTTACAACCATACCCAATCCCCCCTATATACAGAAGATTTATTTTTAATAACATCGGTCACAACCCACTCCGAACTCAGTCTGCAACCCACTTTTGGGATCCTTCTGTTCACAAAAGGACCTAAACAACACACTTCACACAAGATTTACTTCTTATTCTTAAATTTAAAATCCTTTATTTTTGTCTGTTGTCAGCTCTAGTCATGCTGTAAAAGGACACAGTTCCTTCATATTTGCCACTGTTTTGGATCAATTCCTGATAGCAGGCGCTGGAAAAACTTTCCTACTATGAAACCACTTTTCGCTGTCATCCACTTCAGCTCCTACAAAAATTCAAATTATCCTTCACCAGATTTGCACTTTACCTCCAACCAGTTCTTGTTTGGATCTGTGTTCACAGTTTGTTTGAATCATTCATGATTTCTGCTGCCATTACTTTAGTTTTTAGGCTAATTAGCTTGTAGCCTCTGAAAATAGGCTACAAAACTTACTTTGAATTGCCTTCTAAGGGTCATGGTTTATCTATTTCTAATCATAGTAGTATGTTTAAATTAATTTTTTTTCTACTAGAGGAAGCATGGATGCCTCTCTTGCTGTTTAAAAACGGTCCCTTTACTGTGCTGTGTACATGCTATATTTTTTTCATAGGACACCATGTTTGCATTGTATTTAAACATGTCAATAGTTTATTTGGACACCATAAACAGTAAGGGCATTTACAGCTGTTACCTTGCATCTACATACAGTATTTTAGTTGTACGGTTTTATCAGACTGGTCGCCTTTCAGCTTAGCTTTTAACTCTTTTAGCTACAGCTCCTTTAGCTGATAACTCCCACCGTAGGGTTGTGCTTGACTGGCGAAACAGTGTCTCACTCCGACTCGTGACTGTCTTTTTGTAATTTTATTCACAAACACAGGACAGTGGACAGTGACACAGATGGTTAGCTAGGTAGTCAGCTAGCTGGTTAGCCAGACAGACAGTCAGTTAGCAGTTAGCTTGTTTTAGCTTGTTGGCCTCTAGCAGTTAGCACCTAGCAGTTTGCCTTTAGTTAGGATTTAGCTAGTTAGCTAGCCTTTAGCAGTTAGTTAGCATTTAGTTAATCGACAGCTCAGCTTCACCAGTTGAGCTGGATGAACAGAAATGACAGATAAATGCCGTATGAATACGCGCACAATTGACCAATGGAACCACGTCACATTCTTACTTCAAAGCACTTAAAGACACAGCAACCTAAACAAGGTAGCTTAGCAACAGGATAGCTTAGAAACAGGATAACTGATATAAGGTAAATGGGAGTAAATATAGGAATTTCCACACATTAGTGTTTGACAAAAGTTTGCAACAGTAATCCTGAGTCCATGTCAAGATGTCAAAGTTCAAAGCAGAATTAAACATGTTTACAATCTGGTACACACAATGATTTTATTTATGGGTTGCACTTGGAAGATGGAGGGGGGTAAATAACTTGCCTGTTTAGATGATTCAGACCCTGATATTTGTGGATAATTAAAAGTATAGTCAATTTAATTAGTAGCGAGGCCATTTTCATTGACCAGAGGCTGCACTGTTTGACTTGAACCACCTCAGCTCCACTCACACGCCACCTTGTTTGAGCTCTTCAGAAAACCTATGAGTGACATCACTGGGGATTTGTTGATTTATTATGTACTGTCTATAGACTCTTTCAGCTTTAGGTGAGTGATGGGTCATAATCTGTTGTCATCTGAGGGGCTGAGATGATGGTGTTTGACTTAGGTTACACCTTTGCTCTTTATAAACAGCAATACATTTAAATTCATTTAATTTTAAAACAATTGTTATACACTACAAAAGGTAAAATAGCTATATTGTGTCTCGTTATACTATGTTTCTTGGAGAAACATTCTCTTTAAACCTGTCAATTATTTTTCTACACATTTGTGTGCAAACTAGTGAGCCCATCTCCTGCTAAAGGAGTGGACTTTTCCTGGATACTGCTTTTGTACTAAATCATGATTCAAATCACCTGTTCACATCATCCGTTCTGTTGTTGATATATGGCTTTCACTTTGCATGGTAGAGTGGACTTTTTACCTTGGACTTGCAGATGTAAAGATGAACTGTATTAAGTGACAATGGTTTCCTGAAGTGTATCTGAGCCCATGTGATAATATCCTTTACGGAATGATGTCAGTTTTTAATGCAGTGCCACCTGAGGGATTGAAGGTCACAGGCAGTCAGCCTTGCCATTTACTTGTACAAATTTCTCCAGATTTTCTGAATCTTTTGATGATATTATGGACTGTAAATAATGAAATCTCTAAATTTCTTACAATTGTATGTTGAATAACATCCTTAAACTGTTGGGCTATTTGCTCATACAGTTGTTCACAAAGTGGTGAACCTCACTCCATGCTTGCTTGTGAACAACTGAGTTTTTCCCCGTGGAATGTTCCAAACAAGTGTTTGGAGCATTCCTCAACTTTCCCAGTCTTTTTTTGCCCCTGTCTCAGCTCCTCTGGAGCACGTTGGGGCAATTCATAATCAGTGAATATTTGTAAAAACAAAAAAAAAAAAACCCAGATACAACATTAAATGTATTGTCTTCGTAGTGTATTCAAGTGAATCTACCGTTGCATTCTGTTTTTATTTACAGTATGTTTTAGACAATGTCCCAACTTCATTGGAATTAGGGTTTGCACATTTTCCATAAAGTTTAAACAATTTCTTATTTATGATTGTAAGTCTATGCAATATCCACATAAATAATGTAAACAAAGATGTGAGCACATGTGAGTGTGTGTAACTACCTTAAGGACAAATCCCTCTGGACAGGTGAGCTGGTTGTACCACATGGCTTTGTACATGAGCAAGAGCAGCAGACTGGTCAGGAAGGCCAAAGTGATGAGGATCAGACCAGTGACCTGAGAACCAACACGTACACATTTATTTACAGCATTTACACAACTTAAATCAGGATCATTTTGAGATTCAGGAAGAACATGGTCAAAATGTTTTTATATTTATACACTGATGCCATGAAAACACAAAACCTAGAACAGTTCCTATCATAATGTTATCTGACTTCCATACTCATATGCTGTTTTCTTCAAAAAAGGCTATATAATTTAAGCAAATGTCACTCAAACATGACTAAATTGCACATTTGATGGAAATAATTTTCATGCATCAGTGCACATGTGGTGAGTCTGCGGGAATTCATGGCAGCAGGAAAGCGTATGTGGGACTAACTCTCAATAAAACTCAGTGGCTGAATTTATGGAAATGAAGTCATTGTTCACCAGCTCAAACATCTGACAGTATAGTTTAATAATTTCTGTATGACAACAGAGCAACAGAGGAACAATTAAGATTAGATCTTTAGTTTTGGTCTTTCAGTGAGATTTTTGAGAGCAATAACAACGTCTGTCTCAGGACATAACATAAAATCTGATTGTGTGTTTCTAGTACCTTGGCTTTCTCTGAAACATTGCTGTAGAAGTTAATATTGAGCTTCTTGATATTGGGCACATACAACTTGTTCTTCTTCTTTTGCTGCAGCTGGAATTGAGTTGATGTCTTCACAATGACCTGAGGCAAAAACAATGCACTGTCATTAGCCCTTTATTTGTTTTTACAACACATGCTGTTGTTCCCATTGTTTAGCACATAGTCTTGTAGCCTGTATCCACTGAAACACATTTTTCTTATCTAAAAATACATGAGCATCATTTGCAAACACAGATAGTTTTAATCTAGGCTTTTAGAAGACAGCTGAAGCCATATGTTTTTATAGTAATGTTTCACCACCATCTCATCAGCCTGTGGTACATCCTGAGTGAATTATCCAACCAAAATATAATTCACAGGGCTTTCTTATTGCAGTCTACATTTGAAGAGGGGCTTGGATTGTGTGAGCTGATGCCAGTGCTTGGCCTGGTATATACAGCAGTCAGAGGTTGCGCTCAGAAGATACATACCTTCTCATACATGAATTTTAAAGCTCCCACATAGTGAAAATCCATTTTTATTGGATTTTGGGGTTCATATAAAGTATATGATACAAAATAAAAACTGTGAAAATATGAACTTGTTCTTGTTCTGTAATTTGAGACATCACAAGTTATAACCAATCATAATCAAGCTAAAGTGCATAATCCCTGCTCCCTGAGTTGGCAGAATACTAAATTTTAAAATATCATAATCAAAAAGAATCAAATCAGCACACTTCTTCATCTTTTCAGCCCCCCTAAAGAAGCATTCATTAGGCACAGAGAATTTCAATTTGAAGCATTAAATTACATATGACACCTTTTAAGTTGTTTATGCTGTAATGCTGTACTGCATGGTCCATTGTGGTTCTCATGCAACTTGGAGACACAAAACAAAAGTAGTCCAGCAGATAAACAAACCCTATACCTTGTCTGTAAATGGTTGCTGGAGCTGGTTGACCTCCAGGGGAGTGATGAGGGGGATGTTATCAAAGCCATCGTCTGCTGACGGCTGTTTCTCCAGCTTATCAGACAGATTACTGCCCAGCTTCACCATGGCTGCTCGCTGCCTGAAAATGCTTGAACAGGTCTGGAAATCAGAATAATAAGAGAGCTCAAGTCAGAGCATGTGCTGCGTAGCCATATGTGAGTGTAGCTGCTGCTCGTGGCTCAAAATGTGAAGTGAAGAGTTAAGACACTGGAGGAAAAATGGCAGGATGTAAATAATATAGATGTTAAAACTCGTGATTGATCATTTCTCAAAGATAACACATTCTTAACACATTCCACTGTGGGACTGACATTACTACATCAATTACTCACTTTAACAACAACAATAATAATCATCATCATAGGTGCAAATTTTGTTCCTGTCTCCGGATGATTCATGTTGTAGCTCAACCCATAACTTTGATGTTCATAACAGGCTCTCAAAATGAATGCACCTCCTCTCTGCTTTTCAATGGATTTTCATCAGAATGATCATCTAAATGTAGAGGAAAGAGGTGAGGAGCCTCTTATCTCATTCACACTGTGCAACATAACACCTTCCCCCGGCCTAGGACCCCATGGGCCCACTGACGCCAGTGACTCACTATGATGAGACACTCACCAGGAGGCAAAGAGCTACAGTTTCTCTGCTCCAGGAGAAATCTTCAATATACAGGATGATGGTTTTGTAAATAGATCATTGATTAGTATGTAAGGAGATTGGGCATGCTTATCATCTACTTTAGATCAGCTCACAGGATTCTTAAAGCACTCTCAAAAATGTGTCACAAGGACATCTGATGTACAATAAGCAGCTAATAGCCACTATAAAAGAGGATCTTAAATGAATAAAAAATACACTGGTGTCCTTGGTGTGTGGGAGTCTCAAGCAGTCATCTGTTCTGACCACCATTTTTCCTCCTCACAGTTTGAGCAAAGTGTGGATGCGATGATTCATTGTGAAACGATTAACAAATAAACTGAATGTGGCCATCAGGCACTCACTGCTTCCACTCTGTGACAAGTCTAAGAAATGAAAGAGCCACAAGTCAATTCAAATGCCCACACTGAACTGAAAAGACAGATATCACCTGAATGTGAGCTACACTATGAACCCTTTATTGTACATGTGAGTGAAAAGTACAGGGAGGACAGAGGGTTGTGAACAAGAGGAGTTTGTGGCAGTAGATCTCGGGTTCTTCAGGATTCACTGCTCATGTGTGTTTGAACTTGGTGCACTGAAGTCGAATATACAGATTTAGAGGCTGTGTGTAATGGGAATATAATGAAGAAGCATGAACCAGTGTTATACAATTATTGGTCTGAATTCTAGGGCATAGGTTTTGTTTCAATATTCTTAGTGGTCCATCTTGGATTCTCCGGGCATTGAAAACCTCATTCTGGGTTCTCATGAATTGCTAATGCATCAATTTCTACCTTTTTAACAGAAATTCATGAGGAAAAAGGAGAAAAAAACATGCAATAAATTGAGCAAAAATAAACTACAAAGTTTAAAAATTAGCAAGATTAGCAACAAAATTAGAAAAAAATATATGTGTTCATTATAAACTGACATGTATTATCTACATTTGACAGTATATGGATCCAATTATAATATATTTATGTATTTTACTCTTTAAATGTAAAAGATAAGATAAGAATGATGATTGAAGTTATTTTATTTTCACTTAACGTTGCGAATGACAACATATGGTTACTAACAAAAATAAATAAAATGAACAACAAAATGAAAAAAGAAAACAGGTGAACAAAAGCAAAGAAAATTATATCAAAGAAGAGCAAATGGATCAAAATGGGACCATAACTTAGTTATAAACTGACATATTATTAATATTTTTACAATATATGGATTCACATGTAATAATATTTGTATGTATTATAATCTGTAAATAGGAAAAAAATAATAAGATGCATAAAAATGAAGGTTGAAGTTATTTTGTTTATTATTGAATTGGAATGAATTGGACTGAATTGAAATGGAATAAATTGAATTAAATTGAAGGAGCTTCAGAGGACTATTGCGATTTAATGTGAACAACAGCATACAATTTCTAACTAAAATAGTAAAATAAATCTACAAAATGATCTAAAATTAACAAAATAATAATTTAAAAAGAATCAAATTGACAGTAACGAGGAAAAATGAAATCATAACTTAATTATAAACTGACATTATATCTACGTTTTTATTGTAAATGAATCCACATATTTTTTTGTTTATATGTACATGTACATTAAAAGAGAGAGAATACAGAACAACATGGATTGTGAATAAAAGGATATAAAAGCAAAAATGAATAAAATAATAAACAAGATAAACAAAAATGAACATAATTATCCCAAAATGACCAAAGTAAGCAACAAAGTCCACTGAAATGAGCAAAATAAGACAACAAAATGAGAAAAATGGGAGCATACATTTTTATTATAAATGAATCTGCATATCTTGATATAATGTATCTTACTGTTTAATGGTAAAAAAAAGAATAAAAAAGATGGTTAGTGATCAACAGGACATGATTACTAAGATTAACCAAAATTTACAAAATTATCCCAAAATTAACAAAATAAGCAATAAAATCAACAGAATGAGCAAAAATGAGAGAACAAAATAACAAAAATGGGACCATAACTTTACTATAAACTGACATAATGTGTACATTTTACTATAAATGACATTTTACATATTTTTATCTTTAAATCTAAAATAATAATAATAAAACAGATAAGAATTAACGTATTTTATTTTGATGATTACTAACAAAAATAAGTACAATAACCTACACATTTTTTAAAAAGGAACAAAATTAGCAAAAAACGAACAGAATAATCGAGAAAATTAAAGAACATATGCAGCATTATCGACAAAATGAGCTGAAGAATGAACAAAAGGATTTATTTTAGACCTTAAACTTATACAACGTCTAAATTTACAAACGACTGCAATGATTAAAAAAACAGCAAAGCGAGGTGCAAGGTGCAATCTGAATATATTATCAGTCTTTGCAGTCCACAGGTCTGTCTGTGGCATCAGTCCCAGCAACATCAGTCACGGATTCAGGCTGAACCATATTGATGCGTGTCTTTTAAACATACATCACCCGCTTTAAATCAGATACAGCCTGAGTAACAACATGTCAATTTGAAATATTCCATTACATCTGCTTCCGTATGGCTGCGCGGATCAGCCGCAGTGACACAAAAAAAACAACACAGTGAAAAGCACTGGAACTTACTGTGCTGAGCTGAGCTGAGCTGTACCGGAGCCTGTGGATGGACCGCCGCTCACTGATGCTGTGGACGGCTCGGTGGGAAAGCCGGTTGCCCTGGTGATGGATGATTCACGGCAGGACTGCGCATGTGATTCAGCCTGGAGGAGAAAACTGGCAGCTCAGAGGGAACCGACCGAGCAGCAACCTCCGTGGCTGAGCCTCGAGTCTAATTTAGGAAGTGTCCAAAACTGCACTACCGTCAGTGACCACTGGGGGCGGAGTCCAAAAGCGAGAGAGTCCCATGTTGACATGTACAACTTTACAGCAGGAATAGACATGTTTACAGCCTGGTTTGTTCTCTGTGGTTAATTTTCACCAGTGTGAACACTATATAGAGGTGAATTTGTTTATAACTCATAATGTGTGATGTGTTTTATGATGACCGTTTCATTCATGCCACACTAATTCCACTCATACTGCACATGCACTACCAGTCAAACTTTGGACACATCTCGTTCAGTATTTTTACTTTATTCTGATCATTTTCAGCATTGTACATTAATAGTGAAGACATCCAAACTGTGAAAGAACACATATGGATAATAAACTGACATAATATCTGCTTTTTACTGTGCTAAATGAACCCACATATCATGGCATTTTTATGGTTGTTGTTTTCTGGTTTACTTGTAAGATAGTGGCATGTACTGTATAATACTGTAGTTTTAACTTATTTTGACTTATTTTGTCCACTGTGATGCACCGTTGTACGTGCATTGCATCAAAATGAATGAATTAAGCACTAAATGAACACACTGAAGATAAACTAGCACAATATTCACAAAATGAAATCAAGAAAGTGAACAAAAATTATTACAATAATGAACAAAACTGTCAATGATATGCCAAGCAGATTTTTTAAAAAACAAGAAGTTACACATCATCTAGAGTGGGGTCAAATGGAATGGAATTATGCAGTAAACACAACAGTGTCAAGCAACCCAGAACATGTTTTATATTTTAGATTGTCCATAGCAGACACACTTACCTTTGATGACAACTTTGCATTTTCTTATGAGATTCACCTGGAATAAGTTTGCAGGTGTGTCTCGTTAGGAGTTCATTTGTGTTATTTCTTACCTTCTTAATGTACTATAGGCCCAGTATTCTCACCAGTACATTTCCAGTTGTAGATATGACACTGTGATTAGGCCCACTACGCAGTGTACCAACCACATACCATTGCTAACACCCAGGCTTCTAGAAATCATCTGCATGTGATGGAGGAATGCACAGTGCATGTAGGGGGCGTGGCCTCAATACCCCGTAAGAAGTGTGGTATGCACATGTGATTGAGGAATAGCATAGATACAAGTACACCAGCATGAAATCAGGTTGTTTTAGTCACAATTATGCTAAAACATATCCTCTCCAACTATATTTAAAATCTCTTTTAAGAGCCAGCCTTCAGTTTTGTAAATTCCTTTTTGAATTAACACACCTCTGAACTGAAAACCATTCTAGGTGAATCTGATGAGAGAATCACATGCGTGTACAAAGTTGTCATCAAAGCTAATGTGGCTACTTTGGACAATCAAAAATATAAATCATATTCTGGGTTGTTTAACACATTTTCATGTGCCAGTTTATGTTCTTCTTTATTTTGTTCATTTTTAAAGTTTTTTTTTTTCATAAACTCATGCAGAAAACTCATGAACAAACCTACAAACCATCACCTTTGCATCAATGCGTTGTTTATTAGGCTCTGGTGATAATAAGGCCTTAATATTTAGATTAAGCTTCATTTAAGGGGAAGTTTGGTAGAAAATAACTTTATGCAATGTTTGAATGTACTGTAGACTAAGTACTATTCATAAGCACAAGTCTACTTCTTAAAATGAGACTATTTCCATGTTATATTATTTAATATTATTTAATAACACTTAAATGAAATTAAAATTTTGGGTGTATGGACCTGGGGGTCATATGCAGTCAGGCATCTGTTGATTCACCTGGAATTGTCATTAAACTATTATAATGAAGAAAAATAAGCAGAAAAAATGGCAAAATGAGCAAAAATAAACTTGAAATTAAGACAAAAAAAAAAACAAAAAAAAAACAAGTATATTCTTACTCTGTGATCCTTTTACATTCTTGGAACCGTTTTATGGGGTGGATTTCAGTTGTTTTTAACTTAACTTTTTTATCTATTTGTTAGTTATTTACTCTATATTGCATTTTATTTCTTATGTCTCTTGTATATGTATGTTGACTGTGTTACAGCTGTAATTCTTCTGAAATAATTTTTGAAACACTTGAAAGTACATGCAAATTTGTTTGGTGACCCAAGTAAAATCTCTCATGATCCACCTGTGCTGATGTGATGGTTTAAGCAGATTTATTCCAGCAGTGAACGCCATAATTTTGCTGTACAGTATTTATGATAGGAAGCCAATTTCACATTTAGCCTCTACTGCATCGTACAGTGAAATATTGCACTTTTTATGAATAAATGTAAAGCGTGTGACTAGTGTTTAAAAAATAACCCACTTTTCACATTTAAAAATGCCTTTATATTGTACAATTGAGGTCAAAAATTTTAGCGCCCCATGATACTCTGATTGTTTTCTAAAAACAAAATTGTGGAAATTCTATATACAAATAAATATACACAGGAGTCCTTTTACATGAGTATTTTTATGTTTGAACTTCTTCCTTTTGTGCCTTATTTTGCACGTACAGTAAAGTACAATGTTATGAGCTTAACTAAAATTATAATTATGTGGCTGTGAAATATGTGTTGGTGATGGCGGACAGAAGGTCAAAGGGACGTGATGAAGACCAGTTCCCTTTGACCCTCATGGCCTGTTGACGCGAGGAATTTTCAGACATTTCTATCATCCACGGTTATTTACGTACTTTTGAGTCAAAGCTGTTCTGCGGGAGAAACAGTTGGTGGAGCGACCTAATCATTTTGCGAAGGTGAGGAGGAGCGAGTGTGAGAGGAAAATAAGAAGTGATAATCGTTAAAACAGCTCTGAGAGACAAAGTGAGAGTGATGGGGAAATGCAAAACAACGTGTCAGAGGAGGAGTGGGAAGCAGGAACCCGGCTCGTCTGCAGATTTAGATCAACCTTTTCATGGACACAGGACTCATGCTGTTTTCTTCTTTGGTCATGCCTCACTGTATGAATTCATTACGCCTTAAGGGGAGCACTCGTCCAAAAATCAGCAATGAGCCCCCCTCCCGCCCCCCTGCCAACCCATCAATTGGGGCTACATTTATTATTTTGACCTTTCCTTTGCAGGGGAGTGACATCAAAGTGGATGGTGGGCTGGTTGGTGTGTTCGGAGACGGAGGTGTCATCCTCACAGTGTGACGTTCAGACTGCACAGAGACACAGTCTGAGGCAGCACCGTTAGAATGAGAGTCAATTAGGCTGCAGTGTGTGAAGAAATAGATGAGATGAAACCAGCCAAGTGTGTGTGTGTGTGCGTGCGTGTGTGTGTGTGTCTCCAGGAATATATTCGAGCCACACTTTCAAATTTAATTAAAAAAATCTTTGTGCTATTACATAAATTCTCTACTGCTCAAAAAAAATGAAAGGAGCACTTCACACAGCTTGATTAAAAAATTATTTAAGTTACAAATCTTTACTAATATACACTGTGTACGTTGTCAACAACAAAATACACAAACAATGATCAAAGGAAATCAAATTCATCGACCCACTGAGCACTGGACTTAAATTATCTGAAAACATTACCTTAACTTTTTTAGCGGTATACTACTGTACATATTCAGCTAATGAGTGGTGTGCAGCAATACTCAAGTTAAAATACTGTTAATTTGTAAGTGTAAGAACTTAAGTAGAAGTACTCATAAACATAAGTACAGTATTTGAGTAAAAATAAAAAATGATCTCATAAAAAATGACTCAAGTAGTGAGTAGCTTATAAACATGGAATATATTACAGTGCAATATATAGGTATTTTGTTTATTTTCTTGTTAATTTTTGTTAATTCACGTGATTATTTTCTGCATTTTTGCCCATTTTGTGCTTATTTTGCTGATTATGTTCAATTGTGTCCCTTATTTTATTATGTTCAATTTTGTCCCTTATTTTTTCTTGTTTTTACTTACTTGATTAGATTTTTAGATTTTTTTTTTTTACACATACTTGCTTATTTTGTTCATTTTTACTCATTTTGTTCATTTTTGTTTATTTCCTTGATTATTTATATAATTCCGACTACCTATTTTTTGTTTTTTGGTTCAATTTCTTGACTACATTGATCATTTTTGTTAATTTTTTTGGCTACTTTCTGCATTTTTGCTTTTTTGTTGCTTATTTTATTCATTTGTGCTTATTATGTTCATTTTATAATTTACTTGACTATTTTGCTCACTTTTTTGCACATTTTATTAATTAAAATGTGCAAAAAAATTAGTTAATTTTTTGCTATTTTGTGGCTTAGTTTATTCATTTTTAATTATTTAATTGATTATTTTGCTAAGCTTTTTTTACTCCTACTCACTAAGCTGCAGCTAAATGTAATGTAGTAAAACATGTACATTTTGTTGCTTAGTTTATTTATTTTACATTTTTTATTTCAACCTTTTTTACTTTTTTAACTGTTTTACTCACTAAGGTGAAGTCAAATGTAACTGAGTAGTAGTATGTATTTTCCCTCTAAGTGTAAATGAGAAAGAGTAAAAATTATTCTGCAAACAAATACTGGGTTTATTTGAAAAAAACTACTCAAGTACTGTACATGTAAAGGAGTAAATGTACTTGAGTTCTACAAACCTCTGCAAATAATACCTTATGATAATACATGAATCACTTAAATATTAGATTGTTTTTGCAGCATAACATTATTTTCAGACAGTTATATTTAAATTTAAGATGTTCTTGACATTTTGGACAGTTCTTCTACAATTTAATAGGCATTGTTTTCCTACAGTAAATGAATCCAACTATCTCATTTTATGTACACTGTTGCCCATAAAGTTTCACAAAACATTTTACCTCTTCACAAAAAAATATTATGACAATGTGATTTATTCATGAGAGATAAAGTGTATATCTCCTAAACATTTTATTACTGATGTGTATACAGTAAATAGGAATAAAACGAGGAATGTGTCTGAAAACAATTATTCCAACATTATGGGCAACAGTCCATTTTACTTTTTAAATGTGAATGATAATAAATCATATAAAGATGAAGCGTGAGGTTGTTTATTTTAACCCTGGTGTTCAAAAGAAACAAAAATTTAAAACAAAATTAGCAAAATAAGTGACACAGTGACGCATACTAAAAAATCTACAAAAAACAAGTAAATATACAAAAATGAACAAAGACTGAGCAAACTAATGAAGAAAATGAAACAAAGAGATTCAAAAGAACAAAATAATGAAAGAGAATATTTTTTTAAAAATTAATGAATTGACCAAAAAAATGAATAATATGAACAAATGTATACTTTTCCCACAGGTAAGTTTTAAACAGGGTAAAAAACAAAGTCAAAGCTCAGACACATGGGCATTAGATCAAATGTTTATAGCATTTAACACCAGACTAATTCACGCTCACTTTTAAAGACTTGTTTTTGTTTTCTTTTATTGAAGACACTTTAAAATTTTTCAAAGATGTCTATGTTCACTCTAGGTTTTTATATTTTTTCCACATTGTTAAAGAACAAACACACGCACAAACCCCAGAGAGTTACACGTGGAACCGTTTTCTAAAATACCGATACTCTGCTGAGCCTCCAAAATAATCTGTTTAAAAGTAGGTCTGGTAACTTTTGTGAAATGATTTAACTCCTGCGTGTTGTGGGTTGAAAAATAAAAGCCCAATAAATAATGTAAAAAAATATACATAAACATATATCACTGAGTAAAGTAATTGTACAGGTAATAATAACATTTGAAGAGGTGAACAATAAATAATATCGGGTATTTGCTGGTGTCGCATAGTTAAATGTAATACTTTTTAAAATTTGACTTCATTTTAATCAAATTAAAGACTGTGTTTAGGACAATCAATTCACAGTATCTCCTCCACCCCCTTTGTCCTGTCAATTCAATCACATACATGAGTTTTTATGCTTTAAATGTGTAAGAAAACAAGGTGCATGAAATGAGGATGGAACCTAGTTTCTCCATTCTGATTTAATGTATGCTGACATTCACAGCACTAAGACAAAATAAATAAAATGAGCAATAATTCCACAAAATGATTAGAATCAATAGGATTAAACAGAAAATTAACAAAAACCAACAGAACTATAAAGAAAAAAGTAACAATGAAAAATGACAAAACAATCTGCTGAATGAACAAAAATGATGGCAAAAAATCCATAAATTGATCAAAAATAGAACAAAATATTTAAAAATGAATTGAGACAAAATGAAGAAAATAAGCAATAATTCCACAGGTTGAATAGAATCAATAGAATTATGAGGAAAATGAACAAAAATGAAGAGAATCATAAAGAAAAAAACATAATAAAAATGATAAAAATGAACAAAACCATCAACAAAATGGGCCAAAATGAAGAATATGATCAATAAAATGAAGAAGAATGGCTAAAAATCCACAATTTAACCAAAATGGAACAAAATGATGTAAAATTAATAAAAATAACCAAAATAACTGATAAACTATAAAACAAAATACACCACAAAATAAACAAATCTATATTATCCAGCAGATACGTTCAGTCAAAAGTATTAAAAAAAAAAACATTAGGACCTGCTGTAGCTTTACAGTTCATAACTGAGATGATTCAGAAATTACATGAATTTTTCAATGAATTTTAAGACCTTATTTTTGTCAAATAAGGACTCGTAGATGTCTTGCCACAGCGTATAAATGTCAACTGCTTTACCTACAGCACCATCTAGTGTTCAAAGGTCCACATAAGTCCTAGTGTTTTCCAGAAGTGTTGAGTGGATGTGATTGGTGCGAGCTGTCAATGCGGGTTTGGTTCTGCTGCGGTGATGGCTTTCAGACACATGAGATGCTGCAGACATCATGGCAAAGGTTTTAGTTGAAATAAACACATCCGGCGCCTGAAACATGACTGGCTTCAACAGGCAGCACGTGGCAAAAAAACAGCAGTGATCTGACGTGAAATGACTCAGCGAACGATGTTCTGCTGAAGTGATATTTAAACCAGGGACTGGAAAGGTTAGGGTTAGGGTTCAGTTGTAAATGTTTCTTAAAGGTGCAGTTTGTAGGATTTTGTCTCATCCAGTGGTGATGTTGGAGGTTACAACAAAACCCAGCTTCCCTGCCCAACTATGCAAACAGTCAAAAGTTTGAACATACCCTCCCCTTCAGTATTTTTCCATTATTTTTACAATTTTCAACATTGATCATTAATACTGAAGACATCCAAACTGTGAAAGAACACGTATGGAATTATGTATTGTTAAACAACCTAGACCATGTTTTACATTTCAGGTTGTCTAGTAGCCACATATAGCTTTAATGACAACTTTGCATTCAGTCTCCAATTCATGAGGTAGTCACCTGGAGCAGTTTTCACTTCACAGGCCATTTCTTCTCTTCTTAATGTGCTTTAGTTGTCCTGTGCAGAAGAACGGTGGGTACAGAGTCAAAACCCACATTATTGCTGCTACAACTACTGTACAAATCCATATTATGTTAAGAAACACTCTATTATGTAAAGAGAAAAGACAGTCCATCATTAAGAGATGAAAGTCAGTCCTAAAAATGTCAAGAACTTTTTATGTGTCCCAACGTGCAGGCGCCAATATCCTCAAACGCTAAGTTGAAACTGGGTCTCATGAGGACCATCCCCAGCTTCTGAGACTGATAATCATAATCATATCCTTTGCAGCAGAGGGAGCGCTTGGTCTTCTTTTCCTGGGATGGTCCTCAGGCATACCTGGGGGTTGAAAACTTCTGAGTAACTACCTTGTAAATCTAAAGACAGAATGCCATGAGCTACACTTCTGCAATAACGTGCCTGCATCCTTCCTGATTTCTTACTTTTTTGTATATTTGTCCCACTAAAATGTTTCAAAGCATAAACCAAATTTAAATAATAAATTTAAGAAAACACAAGTAAATAGAAAATACAGTTTTTAAATGAAAGTTTTTATTTTTAAGGGGAAAAAATCCATTAATTGATAATATCTTTACAAATATGGTTGATAAGAAAATAAGTAGTGGGTTAGTTATTGATGATTCAAGTGAC
>JAQQAE010005894.1:0-17187 GCA_029823295.1 Pseudamia nigra
CTGCTGAAACATTTCAAGGATGATCAGTGGAAACAGATGCACCTGAGCTCAATTTTGAGCTTCACGGCAAAGGCTGTGAAAACTTATGTACATGTGATTTCTCAGGTTTTTTATTTTTAATAAATTTGCAACAATGTAAAAAAAACTTTTTTCAAATTGTCATTATGGGGTGTTGTGTGTAGAATTTTAAGAAAAAAAATGAATTTAATCCATTTTGGAATAAGGCTGTGACATAAAAAAATTGTGGAAAAAGTGAAGCGCTGTGAATACGTTGTATTTTTCCAAGTTAAGCAGACATGCACACAGAGTACAGAAACTCACATTTTTAAAAAAGCGCAAGATTAATTTTGCGTTTGTATTTCTTGGCACAAACTACTTTAATTGTGCCGATCCCTCCTCTCTGCTTGTGAGTGAAATTAAAGTACACACTATATATACAGCAGCCTTTTGCTATCACATATTTACACAGCCTGGAATCATGATTGCAATTTGATTAGACTAATTTTACAGCTCTAATTATTATGCAATGGTTTGAATTTGTTTTTATCTCATCTGTCTCTCACCCTTTGCCTCTATTTTGTCACTGTCTATTGCACCTATGCAGAAAATGTGGCAATTTTTCATGCCATATGGTAATGAATAATACCGTGTGTATTTCAAGCAGTCTATTTTAGAATATATACATATAAATCATGATCTGACACATCTCAGCCTGCATTACTCTCAGCTCTCTTCACCATCAAATGCTCAGACACACACAGACCATTTCATTTTCAAGGAGGTAAAAGGACACAGTATTTGGCAACACTCGATAGCATACAGCTGTGAAATGAACCATGAAGCAACAAAATTGACAACTAACAGTGCACGACCCCCAGAAAATCAAAAGGACCCTTGACTTTCCACTGTATAAACTAGATAGTCTTTGAGCTGAGAGAGAAAATGAAATAGATAAAGAAATACTGCAAGATTAAAAGCCCAAATCCCAGGAATTTAGCAGTGGTGGCTGAAATACTTTACCCAGAGTGTCACCAAATAGCACTGAAGCAAGCAGTCTGGTCCAAAGTGAACTTTTATATTCCAAAAAGTCTTTCATGAAAATGTATTTTCAGTTTAAAGCAAAACCCTCAGATGAGCAAAACACTGGGAATATATTCCAACTAGAAAACAGAAATCCATCCAGGCAGAGAAACTCAGACGAAAAAGTGGAGCGAAATGACTTCTTGTTCACTCAGCTGGTGAGCAGTTAAAGGGCCAGAGACAGAAAGTCAACCCCACTCCCACCCAGAAGGCCCAGTCTTTGTTGACAGGCTTGTTTTTCTGGGAACTCCCTAGGAACTAGAGATGGGGAGAGACTGTGTTAGTGGTGAGAAAGCAGCTGGGTTTTGACTGGTTTGGGGCTAAGCAAGGAAGTCGCCAGCTGAGGGAAGGAACGTGAAAAACTTTGGCCTCTCTCTCCAGTCATGAGACCCGGCAGCTATAAGATTTATTACACGAGGCCCCTGCTATCCTCTTCTTTTTACCTTGTCTCCCCTTCTCTTCCTGTGTTTTAGTGTCAACAGGAGGAAAAGAAAGACAGTAGGAAAATAATATGAAGTCAACTCACCCTTCCCTGTGACCACGTCTCATGGCCTGCCTTGTGGGCTGGGTCTAGCTCAACTGTCTCATTTTCACTCTGCTTCTCTGTCCATGTCTCTCCCTGCACTCTGTCCCTGTTTTGTGTGAGCCCTGACATACACAACTATAAATAAGGTCACTTCCCAGAATGGAGTAGGCTGGGACACCAATTCTCATTCCTTAGGAGTGAGCATTCCAGTCCCTGTCCCTCACCCTAAAACAAGGCCACGAGTGTGTACACATGCATCACAGACAAAAATGATAATAGCTCATAGAGCTACTGCAGCAATGTGTTGCTGTGTTCATGTGCTGAGACCAGTTCAATGAACACATGAACAAATATGTGTCATTGTATACTTCAGTTTATGACAATAAGAAGGCTTGTTGGTCAAGATGCAGTGTGATGGCATCACATACCATAGTCATAGTCAGTTAAATACATGTTACAAATACAGAATACTGACCCCATAAAAATACACTTGCAGAAGTCCATTACAATTCATTACAAGTCAGGGCAACACGCTTCCATCGTGCTTATCCTCTCTCTCGCTCTCTCTCTCTCTCTCTCGCTCTCTCTCTCTCTCTCTTGCAGAATTGCGACACACTCTATCTGAGGAATCTTTAACACTCTTATCAATGCTGTTATTAGGGTATAATGTGAAAATAATGTGATCTGTACTTTTTACCCAAGTTAAATGAGACTGGTTCTTGATTGTATTTACAAAGTACAAATGAGTGATAAATAAAAGTCCTGACACTTCAACTTATATGATGTTCAAAGACGGGGTTGATGACGTGATCTGCACAGTAAACCAGTATAATCACACAAATATAATACTTCTGTGGTGGGAAAACAAATATAAACTTTGCTCCCACTGAGTTTCTATATACACTATGGCTGTGTTTACAGGAACAAATGCACATAGTTATGTGCATCTGTTCCTATAAACACAGCCACAAAATTGCCTATAAGCTCCTTAAAATCTGCTGCCTAACTGTCATTCAAAGGCAGTTGTGTGGTAACAGGGGAGTTGTAATTTAATAACTCTTCAGCACCCAAATATTAAAAAGTAAGAGCACATAATAACAACAAGATGTCCACTAAAAGATTTTAATGGAAGCTGCAGAAGTAAATCTTCACCCAAGGCAAGGCAGGATTCAATTTATTCAAGCCATTATATTCTATAGAGGAAATAGAATGATCAGACGTTCAATGCTAATGCATTCATTTACAATTATGATCAGAACAGTTTAGCTGGAGGTGTCCGATTATACAAAAATAATGGACAACCTCCAGCCATAGGATATGGGTGTCACATTTCTCAGAGGTCACTGATTTACTGACCTGTCTTGACTGTGAAGTTGTTTTCTTTTCCCTGTCAGCTAGGCCAATAGACTGAACAACAACAGGCCCTATTGAGGAAATCTAAAGTCCACAGTCCAGAGTGTGGCCAGGTCAGGTTAGGTGTCTTGTCATGGTGAATATGCCAGCGAAACATGCTGGTTGAAGTCACATTACTCAAATCATCCACGGTCTCGGTGTGAAACACACTTGGGAACAGTGTGGACTGGCATTGTAAGTACACCTAAAGAGATGAATTAATAAAGGGACTCTGGTCAAATAATCAAGCACAATTAAAAGTATCAAAACACCCTTTATTCTGTTTTAATAATTAGTGAGTTAATCAATGAATTAATTTATTTTTAAATATGTATAAATGTACACATGGCCACTTGTGAGACACCAGTCACTGCTCTGATTTTTATGCCTCTGACCAGTTTTTTTTTTCCTGTGAAAAGTGCAGCTGTGTTTTTGTGCAGAAGATTGCATCGTGCCTGCCGCCTGTCTAATTCTGATACCAACACACTCTCAGGTGTGCAAAGTTGTAAAAAGTGCTGTGCGGAAGACAGGGTTCAATATATAGTACAGTGGTGCCCCGTCATACAAGTGCATCATCATCTGACTTTTTCATGACACGAGTAAGACGTCGGGCAAAATTTTGCACCGGCTCACGACCAAAAACTCAGGTTACAAGTAAAATAGGCTCCACGCTGCTCACGACTGGCTGCTTGCAACCAGCTGTGTTGTGCTTCATATTTGTGCCTTTTTTCACCTAAAATTGTTGTGGAATGAATAACAAAGATAATGGAGGCTGGGTGCATCAGTGGAGAGTCCTCCGGAAACTTTATTCTGCTGCTCTTTTATACAGTACATGAAAGTTCAACATCTTTATGTCCTTAAAAAGCATGGGTACCGAGCAGGCCTAGTCCCTCTGACGATGGAGATTGAAAATAACTCTGTTTATCTAATTCCAGAAAACATCTGTTTCGTGCATCATCGCTCTCAGGACAGAACCAAACCTTTCCATTCTTATGAACAATAAACAATGAAAGACTGGGAGACTGACAGGGCTGACAGGACTGACAGAATACCGTACAGTCAAAGTACCTCCACCAGGCAGCTAGTTCCGATTGGGATGGCTGCCGAAGAGTTTGTTAAGCTTCCTCAACAACAGACTTCACTTTGTCAACAAGTGTTTAATTGTGACCTAACAGGGCTCTTCTGGAAGAAAATGCCACAGAGGACATTCATCACTGCCGAGAAGAAGAAACTAGTCTGTGTACGTCCTCCTTTGCCTGCAGCATTTCTGTCTCCAAGGTAAATCATTTCTAAATCATTTTAGAACGAATTTCATGCGCTTCTTTTCAGATAATTAACATAGCTTCCTTTTAAAATAATAATGAATAAATGTGTACGTATGGGTGTGTAATACATACTTTATATGGGAGTTTTTGTGGCTCTCGGATTAATTGGTTTTACATGTATTCCTATGGGAAAACCAGTCCCGTCTCACGATTTTTTCATGACATAAGCGTGATGCCAGAACAGATTGAACTTGTATGATGAGATACCACTGTACTTGTTCAAACCACTGTGAACATCTTTTCCTGGCACATCTCATTAAATCCAGTCAGCTGTGAAGGTGTCTCTTCAGACCTGGTGTCACAGATGTGTCTTGCCTGATGACTTCTGGCTGGATATGCAAATGAACCAGCTTACTTCATTTCAAGTTGACCAGACTGGCTTTGCAAACTTTCTTTGTCAATTACATCCATTGTTCTACTTGGAGGTTGTTCAATGGTTACCGCCAGATATTTTAAGGTGGAGACTCTTCTACGTACAGCCTATTAGCAACGAGTTCATCAACTCAGCAGTAAGCACTTTAGATATTAAACTATGGACATTGCCTTTTTTCTAGTTGAGAATCACCTAATGAGAGCTTCACCTTTTCTGCTCAGATCCCTCTTTATCACAACACAGTCCACAGAGTCTACATTACAGACAATGCTGCACCAGTCTGCCTGTCGATCTCCTGCTCTAATCTCCCTCCACCTTGTGGACGAGACCCTGAGATACTCCTCCCGTTGTGGTAGGAACTCATCCACAACCAGGAATTGGCACTCCATCCTTTTTCAGGGAAGAATCATGGCATTGGATTTGCATGTGGCTACAAACTGCCCTGTGCTGTTTGATGAAGCCAAAAGGACCACATTATCTGCAGCGAGCAAGATGACATCTTAAGGCCAGCAAACCATACACCCTCTACAACCTGGCTGCACCTACAAACTCTATCTGTAAAAAGCATGAATTAAATTCATACTTCAAGCGCCTAGAGATAATCGGCGATTATGATTGGCGCTATACAAATAAAGATTGAATTGATTGAATTGAATTCCATTTGACTTCCCATACAGCTACAAAGGACTTGCCTCTTAAAATTAGTAAAGTAAATCATTTTTTTTTCACGAGTCATGTTGTCAGATGATTTATCTGGACCCAAGTCTGATCTGATGATTATTTTTTCCCCTGTTATTAAGACATTATGACAAATATTATGACAGATGTCTACCTTGCTGAGCTTTGATTGACAAGTCTGTAGGACAGCTGCACTTGCTTGTGGAGTTGAATGGATTTAAATGGAATTACACCATTGTAGCTTCTATCAATTTAGTAAAAACACTTTTTTTGGCTGACCCATGTCCAGCTCTATTGCTGAGGTGACACGAACACAAAAATGACTTTTTGTTAAGCAACACCAGTGGTAGACTGAGTTCACAAAAAGAAGTATTGTTACTTTCTAATTCTAGTGACTCAAGTAGAAGTACTGCTAAACATCAGTACTTGAGTAAAAGTAAGAGTACTGTATGTGGTCAAAAATACTCAAGTAGTGATTTAGTGGTGATCAAGTAGTAGTAATTTCAAAACATGGAGTTTATTACAGCCCCACATATTGATTTTTGTTCAATTTTGTTCTTATTTTATTCTTTTAATATGCTTGATTTTTATTTTTTCTTGGATATTTCGTTGTTTTTTTCAGTGTTTGTTGCATATTTAGTTAATTTTTCAAAAAGATGTACTTTGGGCTTTTTGTCTTTATTTTTTAGACACAGGAAAAAAGAGACAGGAAAGGTGGGAGCAGAGGGAGGGGAGTGACATCCGGTAAAGGGCCTTGGGCCGGTTGGGAGACCCCTACCAGGTCAATCACTGTGACGCTCCCGCTTAGTTGTACATTTTGGTTCACTTGATTATTTTGATAATTTTTGCTCATCTTATTGATGTTTTGTTCTTTATAATTCTCTTAATTTCTTGTTACTTTTGGTACTTATTATGTTCCCTAACTTTATAAGCTACTTGACTGTTTTTGTCACTTTTCCAAATTACTTTAATTATTTTCTTACTAATGCTCATTTAATTTTTATGCTCATTTTTGTGTTTTTTTTTTTTTGTACGTTTTTGCTCATTTTGGTCACTTGGTTTGTTCATATTTGATATTTTACTTAACTATTTAGGCCGTTTTTGTACTATATCATATTTTGTTATTAGCTGTGGCCGAAAATAACTGTGTAAAAAGTATCCTGCCAAACAACTGCTGTGAGAAGTACATTTAAAAAAAAAATACTGCTTAAGTACATGTAAAGGAGTAAATGTACTTCAGTACTACCCACCAGCTAAGTTTTACCAACTCAGTAATGCAGTATTAACCCATTTCCACCGAGCGTGTCGCCGCCGACACATCTGCGCATCGAACGTTCGGCGGGGCGGGGGTGATGCGGCCGGTGGGCTCAGGCGCCTGGGCGCCCGGCTGCCGGCGACCCGCTCTGGGGACTGTGTCGAGTGTGGAGTTTGACTGGAGCGGGATACATGTCGGGCGGTGGCGCGGGTGTCCTGGGGTGAGCTCAGGGAGGACAGAAACCTCCCACGGAGGGCTGGCTATCCTGGTCTGTATCCATACTGAAAATTAAGATCAAGAAAGGTTTGCCCCTCTGCTCTGCGCGAAGATTCTGCCCTCCCTGAGCTCGCCTTGGGACGATTGTGTTGCCGTTTGGAGTGTGTCCCGCCCCAGTCGGACTCCATCGCCGGGCACTGTCCATGGAGTGGGTTGCTGGCGTCCGGGCGTCCGGGCGGCCGGGTGCTTGACGCTGGAGGCGGTAGATCGCCAGCGGCACGCTCCCTGCCTCGCTTTGTGGGTGGCGCATGGATGTGTCGCCGGCGACACATTCAGTGACAAAGGGGATGGGGACAGTGTTGACTTCAACTGGGGATGTTGTTTAACAGTCAAAGCACTATTTCATGGTTCTCCTCAGCATGACTTCCACACTTGTACAAGAGCCGAAGCCTGAAGACGCTTCACAGATCACAGTGGTGGAGGACTACCAGTCTGATGTGGTGAAGATACCCTCAATTATGGCCAAGAACTCTGATGCTAGCAGCTGACATGAGGTTCTTCCACTGGTGGTCTGGACTCAGAGATGAGGATGAAGAATTCAAGCTTCAGGAGCAGAAAAGTTCCCTTGCTGCTGCTCCACAACTCAGCCAAGGTGGTTGGTTTGGGTCAGGTCTCCTGCATGCAGGTCTCCCTGGTTCATGTTGAGTAGGAGAAGGCCCTGGGACAGACCCGGGACACACTGAAGAGCTAATGTCGCTCAGCCTGGGACATGTGGATGGATGGATGGATGGATGGATATGCGTGCCACTGCTGATCTGAAGCCCATTGAAGACCTCTGGAATGTCATCCAGATGAAGACACAGATTTCTGGGAGGCCAACGTGGTCATTGGAGTCACTTGATTTTGGGGGTTTCATCCAAAAATCTGACCATCTGACCAACACAAACCTTTAAATCTAAATAAAATAATGCTTTGACAATTATTGTGTTAAATATTGATAATGGCTGATATGGACATTTTTATCATGATAACATTTTTGGCCATTATCATGATAGACATGTCCACTGTGTGAAAGGCATCGCTGGGTTCTATCCCAGATGTTCTGAACTATATTTCTGTGCAGGTTGTCGCACTGAGCCATGCCAGCGGAGGGCGTTGTGGTTGGAGCTGCAGCAGGGCGGAGGCAGAACAATTGATGCTCCAGGGCGAAGTCGAACTATCACAGATCTCAGTGAAGGACAGCGACGTCGCCGGGCCAGTCATCCCAACATGACAGACCCAAACATCCTGAGAAACCGGCTCCAGAGCCCGACATCAACAGCCAGCAGCCCCCTGGGCCCCCGGAGCCGAGCAAGTTACCCCAGTAATGTCCACCCCTCCGACACCAGCATTGTCCACCCCACCAGCCCCAGCAGCATCCATTCAACTGGACGCCTGAGTATTGACTGTAGAGGTGAGATATGATCCAAGGACCCTGTGCTGCACTGTACGGTTTAAAGAGTAGTGTTGTCAGGGATCTGTACCACAGAAAACATGAAACAAGATAAAAATGACTGTGACAGACTTTCACATCAGGCAGTCACATTTTAACTGAACATGCTCTTTTCTTATGTTGCTGATGTTGAGAACTGATTGCCACACTGGAGGGAAGTTCATGTTCATTCTTTCCAGCTGATTGTTTTGGATCGGACTTAAAGTGTAATGGTTTGTTTTAAATTGCGATTGTCTTATACTAATATAACTTGAGGTTCAGATATTGTTGACAAATTCACTTAAAATGTCCTACAAAGACAACGTCTAACGTTTGGGCCGAGAGGACATTTCACACTCTGGACATTGACAGAATGAGTTCTACTTTTACCACAGTCTGATTCTGTGTCTGTTCTACTTAAGCAATGTTCACTTTTTCATCCTTCCTCTTTTTACAGATCGATCCAGCCTGTCCGCTCACCAGAGAAGCACCTCCCGAAGCCGGGATGATGAGTCCCCCCTGTCCAAGAGTCCTGGTTCGGCATCCAGCGGAGTGTCGGACTGGCGTGGCTTTCAAACTCTCGGGAATCACACTAGCAACCCCAAAGACTCCTTGGCCCCGTCGTACAGCACCCTGGGAGCCCCTCAGCGGAGCCCTCACTCTCCGCCCTCCCCTCGCTCCAGAGTGTCCAATCAGAAGTCAGTCCGGAACCAGCTGCTGCGAGCGCGTGCGTACCGATTGGCCCGCGAACGCAGCGAGGTCACAACAGATGAAGAATTCAGGGGAGATGGAGGTGGAGATGGTGAGGAGGATGGAGAAGAGGGGCGGTTTGCAGGGAGATACTGGAACCGAACTGAACGGCGACGACACATGGCATTGTCACGGCAACAGCGGGAGCGGAGGGGGGGAGGAGAGGAGTCAAATGTAGGAGGAGGAGGGTGTCAGGGGTCGGGTCAAACGGTGCTGGAGCTCAGCCATATGAAGCAGAACCGACTCAGAAACAGCAAACTGTTAGATGATTGGACAACAGTGGAGGAGCTGCTCACCCATGGGACTCGCGTGGAGTCAGACAATCCGCTATGTCCAAGTCCTCTGCTGTCCGTCACCACTGTCTGAACCCTGGTAAACCCACACCTGGTGGGCTCGACCTCGTTAAACTTGGACCTGGTGGATTTGATCTTCTTAAAGTGTCCATGACATGCTTTCCAATTTTTCTGACTTATCTAACATGTTACAATGGTGAATTCTCATCTTAAACATAGCAGAAAGTGCAAAAAACAAAGTCTATCTCCTAAAAGAAGTTCCTTTGAAGAAGCAACTTGCATCTCACAAGTTGTAAGACTTTTTTTCCAACTAGTCCCCGTATGATGTTACAGTGTGCTTGATGTCCTTAGGTGGTCATTCTCACTGTAGCAGTGGCTAAGGGTTAGGCTAAGCACTACCGTTAGCCTCAGGAGGCAGAGGAACAGTTACATCAGTCTGAGCAGGTGATAGTTAGTGTCCACATGAGCGCCATTAACACAGATGTACAGTCCACCTCCTCTGCTCTCACCAGAGTCATGGTTGTGATTGTTCTGGTGGATGGTGTGTCCTGCTAGCTGCACACTGTGTTGGGACCCCCGATACAGCTGTGGTTTCACTCATGATCACCACAGTTATGATGATCACTAATAATAATAGTAACATCTGTTCATTGCTTTTTGTTTCTTGAAGAGCACTCAGAAAGTTATGAGTTACACGAGCTTATATTTAACACCAGCCTCCAGTGGACTTCTACTGTTTACAAAGAAAAGCAATGAAGCTAAACTTCTCCCCTCACCCCGGAAACTCCAAATAAGGTGAATCTGCCTGTTTCAGGAAGAGGGCTCTCTGCTTGTAATCTCATATCTTCATTCTGAAATAAATACACACTATTTTGAGTTATGGAGGGTGTAAAGCTAATCTAGAGTTTCCGAGATTGAGATTAAATCTCTGTAAATGAGTGTGACATGGACACTTTAACCCTGGACCCAGTGAAATCCGTCTCCTTAAACCAGAACTGGTGGAGTTGGACAGTCTTCTGCACTTAGGTCCAGATTCATTCAACTGGAGCACAATCAGGTTTTCAGAATGAGTTGATGTAGTTCAGTTTGAGTGAAGCTGGTTCAATGTGCAGACCTTCATCACATACAGCCCTATGTTCGACTATCACCAATGTTTGGTCAAATTTATCAGAAGCTGAGTGCATTACTCCATTCTCCTGAAATGATGATGCTTTGCACAGTATAAACAGAATAAGCTCTGCCCATTTCCCTCCACCCCCTCCAGGTTACAGTCTGTAACTTTAGATGTAATTAGATTAAAATCAGTGGTGAGAGGAAAACACTACCTATCGATCCAGACTGAATTCTACCTTCATTTAAGCATATGAAGTTTGTCAATTTTAAAAATGATTTTAAGAGTTAAGAGATAAGGCTGAAAATATGTAAATGTTCAGGCTCCAAACAAGAAGTGGTGTAGGTGATATCATCGTATCGTGTTGTTCAACTCATCATGAACACAGCAGGAATGGTTTTCACCTGTCTAAGACTTGATTCAACAAGAATCTGTTTGGCTTTTGGTGACATTTAAGAGAAAATGGTCCTAGGTAACATGTCAGACTAAGAGTGATTCAGAAGACCCTTATGACTATGTCTTCCTGTGGGCCCACCACCTGCAGGAAGGGTCATAAGGGTTCGGTGCTGTGTGGTTTGTGGATGCGGGGGTTTGGGTAGTCCAATCCCTGGTTGCCAAAGCTAGCTCCAACTGGGAGGAGGCCCTGGGGCAGACCCAGAACATGCTAGAGATAATGTCTCTCAGCGGCTTTGGAATGCCTGGGGGTCCCCCCAGAGGAGCTGAAGGAGGTGATAGGGGAGAGGGGAGTCTGGGGTTCTCTGCTTAGGTCCCCGAGACCCTGACCAGGATAAGAGGAAGATGATGAACATTTATCCCTGAGGCAAAGATGATTGAGACCATTCACATTAACTCGCATCACCATTTTAAACGGCCACCTGTGTCATCGTTGTCTCGTAAAGCTATCTGTTGAATTGAAACAACGTGTGTGCACATTTTACTTTGGTCCTAAAACCTTGTGGAGAGGTAGAAGGAAGTGGGCGGGGCTTAGGCTCTTTATTGGAACCTAACACCACAATAGTAAATGCCAGTTTGTAGCAAGAGACTGATTTTATCCAGTTTGAATAGCTGAATATAAAAGCTGAAATTAGGGAGGAAACAAGCAGTTGTACCTTCTGTAGCTCTCTCCCCTGAGTCCAAATCAAAAAAGTGAATTTAAATGAACGTGATGCCATGTTAGAGCACTGTGGGAAACTGAAAACATATACGGAGGCAGTTGAAGTTTTTCTGCTTTTGGGCATTTGAGTCAGAGACACTGAATATGTTCCTCAACTTGAATGGAAACTGAGTCCAGTCGTCACTGGTCCAGGTGAAGGAAATCAACCCAGATCTTAGTCTGGATTCAAATGGATTTGACAAAAATTCACAGATAATTCAACCTGGAGCCAGAAACAGGAGTCTACAATGAAACAAAGACAATCAGAATCAGTGAAGCAGGCCGGTCGGTCGGACTCGAATGGAGCCGTTCTCTCTGCTGATTCACACTCTCTGATGAACCGGACAAATCTTCACACAACAGACGCTGATGACGAGGCTGAAGAATCTGAAAAACCTCCCAGCTGCTCCCGTCGCCTCTTGAAACCAGCCTCGACTCGGTTCTGCCTTCGTTTGTGCCATGAAACTGTTCACTTTGAAGCAGCTGCAGGATTTTCTGCACCTTCTCTCCAAACACGTCACAAATCCTCTGTCAACCGACTTTATTTATCTTCACTTCCCACTTGGATTGAGACACACTGGATTTATTTCAGATAAAACACCACCACAGATGGTGATTAGAGACAAACATCACTGATATATTTAACACGAATGAAGGTTTTTCATTCTCTGTGACATGTTTCAGCCTCAGGAGGGAAATCATAGCATCATTTGAAGTAAAAAAATTATATAAAACTCAGATTATAAAGTCATAATAAACAAATAAATAACAATAAATGAGTAAATAAATAAAAATGTTCAGGGTTAAAACTGTGAACAAAGGAATACATGTGCAAAAACTCAGATGTTTGCAGGAAAATATTATAAGTTAAAATTAACCAGAATTAATGTGAATAGTGTCCATGATAACAAAGTCATTAATGATGTGACTAAATTCTGAGATTATGAAGTCAAATATTAAAAATGTCCAAGATGGAAGTTCTACTGTACGTTTGCAAGAAAAAAAGGAATATTTGTCATATTTGATTATAAAATCAGTGAAAAACAAAAGTAAGAACATTAGCGTTAAAGGCCTGAATTTACAAGAAAAATGTCAAAATTTTATGAAATTATGAAGGATAACTGTGAGACTAGATGTGATGAAGATGATGAAATCAAAAATCTAAAAAATGTTTGAAATTAAAGGAATAAGTTTAACAAAAATGTGTAAACACTCTCTAAATTTAAGATTAAAAATTATGAGAAAAGGCTGAACTTGGTTTTAATGTCATATATTTTCTGTTGAATAAAGTGGTAAATTATGTGAAAATTTGTACATCTAGGATGCCCACTACCAGTCAAAAGTCTGGACACAGCCTCTCCTTCAGCATTTGTTTTTTATTTGTATCATTTCTCGACATTGTCCATTAATGCTGAAGACATCCACACTGTGAAAGAACACGTATGAGATTATGTAGGAAACAAGAAAGTGTTTGAAAGAAACATCTCAACAACTTCAAATGTGTCGACAAAACCATCAGACATTGTGATGAAAACGTCTCTGATGAGGACCGACCCACGACATGAAGACTCAGAGCTACCCCTGCTGCAGAGGAGACATTTAGTCGAATTAACCGACTCACAAGCCCATGATTTACAGTGACTCAGATAGTCACAGGTCATTTATCTTTGTCTTTGACTTGATTTTTGGTCGTTAGACGCTCACAAATTGAAGACAGTGAGGTTTACAGTAACATCCAAAGGCCACATGAGAGAAGCAGACACTGACCCTCTGTGTTCTATCAATCTGTGCTACCTCTCAGAACTCAGAAAAGGGGTCTGCACATGTGCATAAAACACAGATTAGCACATCTCGATATGAACAGAACGCTGGCCCTCTCTGTCCGGTGAGGAGGAGGAGCTTAGCAGGGGATTGTGGAGTTCAGGAGAAACAGGTCGGAGAACGAGAGCTTCTGGATGAGTCCTAGATTTCCCTCGAGTTGCCAACTGCAGCTTTAAGAAGGGAAGAAATGGCACAAATTACCTGTTGACTGGACACACCTGTGAACTGAGAAGCATTCCAGGTGAATCTAAAAGAATGTCATGAGTGAACAAATCTGTCACCAAAGATAAATGTGTCTGCTTTGAGCAATCTGAAATGTGAAACATGTTCTGGGTTGTTGAATACTTTTTTGCCATCCATCATCTTCCTCTTAGCCTGGTCAGGGTCTTGGGGCAGCAGCCTAAGCAGAGAAGTCCAGACTTCCCTCTCCCCAGCCACCTCCTCCAGCTCCTCTGGGAGGACCCCCAGATGTTGCAAGGCCACTTGAGAGACACAGTCCCTCCAGCGTGTCCTGGTTCTGCCCCAGGGCCTCCTCCCAGTTGGATTTAGTTTTGGAAACCAGGAATTGGACCATCCAGGCCTCCACCTTCAGTTGCCATCCAAACCACACACCACTGGACCCTTAAGACCCTTCCTGCAGGTGGTGGGCTCACAGGAAGACATAGTCATAAGAATCTTCTGAATTGCTCTTAAAAGTCTGACCTGTCACCGAGGACCAGTTTACCTGGGGAGACCCTACCAGGGGCAAACTGCCCCCCAACAGCATAGCTCCTAGGGTCACTCAGGCACACAAACGCCTCCACCATGATAAAGTGGCAATTCAAGGAGAGGAAATACTTTTTTGTTTCCTACATAATTCCATACGTGTTCTTTCAGTGTGGACATCTTCAGGACTAGTGGACAATGAGGAAAATACAAATAAAGAACAAACACTGAAAGTGATGCTGTGTCTGGACATTAATTCAAGTAAATCAAACCAAAAGATGGAACTTGGTTCTTGAATTTAATCCAGGTCGTTGCTTTTGGATTTAGTTCGATCACTGAAACTAGATGACATAACTGTGAAAAAAAACCGTTTTTAAAGATGTTTTTTTTGTTTAGCCTGAGAAATAATGACCAGGTTTCAAAGTCATCATGTAATAATGTGAAATAATGTGAAACTGTTTAATGCAACTTTGTTAAATATGAGAAAACATCCATTTATTTTCGTATTCTGGAGGAATCGCATCCTGAAATTGAACGTCGATGAGGAGATTTCAGGATGTTTGTTTGGTAGAATTTAGCCAAAGACCCGTCAGGTTTGTGGACAATCGAAGACACTGTACAGTACGTTTTCTAATCACTCTAGTTTTATATCTTTCTCCTTTATTTTCATCCTGCACTGGTAACATACAACTGATCAATCAGATTTAGTCTAAACCAGCATGAGAATCTCCCATTAACAAGTGTCAAAATAAAAGTAATAAGTGCCAATGATAAAATGTCACATCGTTGTTTTATTCAATGTGCTGAGGATTTCACAAACTATACCTTTAATTGGACAGAGTTAAACTGCTCATTAGATCCTGATGATGCTGAATAAACTCCTGAATCTGTCCAGAAATAAAAGATTGTTATGTACAAGTCAATCAATAAAGAAATCCGTGTTGATTTTGTGGAGTCAGGATGTGATTCTTAGGTAACCGTGGTGCATTATGGGGCAGCGCCATCATCTTTAAAGGCCAGTATCTTCGTCAACAATGAGCAGCATCCTCCTTGGTCGAGCTGTGAGATAAATGTGGAAATGTCATAAACTGTAGTACCTTCAGTGCCCACTAGGGGGATAAATCCAAGAGGGATTGAATCCCCATCAAGTCCCATTGACGGGATGTCGCTACCCGATCCATACCCGGAACCCAGATCAATTCCATGCATGTGCAAGAACCATTTCCTGTCCTGTATGTACAAGTAATTTTGGCCATTTACTGCTTTATCAGATTTATTTTGGATCTTTTGTCTTTATTAATAGATACAGTGAAAAGAGACTGGGGAGGTGGGATATGAGTATGGGGTGTGACATGCAGCAAAAGAGCTGGATTTCAATCTGGCCTGTTGCGGTTCAGCCTGGGCCATGTGGCTGTACTCTACCAGGTGAGCCACCAAGGCACCCCTGAATTTTTATCATTTTCTAGAATAGGGTTAAGAAGCCCTTTCCCTAACCCTGACCCTAACAATATCCATTCATCATTTTCTGCTTATGGTCAGGGTCTTGGGGACAGCAGCCTAAGCAGAGAAGCCCAGGCCTCTGCTCAGCCACCTTCTCCAGGTCCTGTGGGGGGTCCCCCTGGCATTTCCAGGCCAGTCGAGAGACATAGTCCCTCCACCATGTCCTGGTTCTGCCCCAGGGCCTCCTCCTGGCAATTGAGGATTGGACCACCCTGGCCTCCACCTTCAGCTGCCACCTTTAGCCAGATGTTGCAAGGCCAGCCAAGAGACACAGTCTTTCCATTGCATCCTGGGTCTGGCCCAGGGCCTCCTCCCAGTTGGATTTAGTTTTGGAAACTGGGGATTGGACCTCCCAGGCCTCCACCTTTAGCTGGCACCCAAACCACACAGCACCGGACGCTTATGACCCTTCCTGCGGGTGGTGGGCCCACAGGAAATTCTTGATCATAAGGGTCTTCTGAATTGCTCTTAGTTTGACCCCTCACCTAGGACCAGTTTGCCTTGGGAGACCTTACCAGGGGCGAATTGCCCCCAACAACACAGCTCCTAGGATTACTCAGACATGCAAACCCCTCCACCATAAATTGGATATTCAAAGAGATTGTTTGCATTGATCAGTCTCAGAAGACTATGGTAGTTGTGTTGTGGATTGGTCTTTGATAGAGTTGCAACACCTGCTGTGACTGTACAGTCCAATCCATGACAGGCAGGGTCTGCTACAGTTGCTACGGGTCAACATGTTGGCCTGGATACTGCTGGGTGCCAAATGTAGCCTCTCCAATGATGGCTGTTTTCCTGGAATCCTCTTATGCCAATCTGCTCTAGGCTTAGAACCCATAACTGCTGTCTCCTGTGTTGTTTCTGTCCCTAGGACAGCGACACTGGAGTGACCTCTCCAGGGCACAGGCCCAGTGAAGGCTATGGAGATACTGGTGTGCCCAGTGGTCAAAATCCCCCTCTCAGCCTTGCTATCAGTATCCAATGGAGAGGACGAGCTGATACAGTTGGTGTCAGTGCAGCTGCAGGAGTTTCTGGAAGGTGTCACAGTATTCGACCAACTGCTTTAGGGGCTTCACTCTGGATTTTCTGTCAGGGTTTACTTCCTTTGGATTTCCCAAACCAATGGTAGACCACAAGGCAGTGGCACTTGTATCCCTGAGTGAGGGGTCCTAACTAAGAACTGACAGCTGGAGCCAGATGAGTTCGGGTCTCACTTAGGCAGGGTTGACACTCCCTGAAGTAGCATCACCAAACTACCTGTTACCTCCAATTCAAGGAGAGGCATCCTAACAACATATATTACAAAATCATTTGCGTAATCTACTGTACTTTATCATGAAATCTGACTGGCAGGAAGTCCAGATGATGACAGGAAGTAGTATCCTTGTGCATGTGGAACCAGTCTGGTTTGCGGGTACAGATCAGGTAGTGACAGTAGCATTTACAGATGTGGATAAAATAGTTGGTACCCTCTGTAAATGACAGAAAAACCCACAATGGTCACAGAGATAACTTGAATCTGACAAAAGTAATAATAA
>JAQQAE010005895.1:0-17187 GCA_029823295.1 Pseudamia nigra
ATGAGGAGTGGAACAAAATACCCACTGAGAGGTGCAGACGTCTCATTGAAAGTTACAGAAATCATTTGATTGCAGTGGCACTGATTTGATCATTCTTTTTCTTTTCACATATTGTCTTTTTTGCTCAACTTGTGAATTACTTAGTTCTTTTTTGTGGCTTATGTTCATTTTTGTTCATTTTTTTTTAATGATATGTGTTATTTTCATGAATTTTTATTTTTTATTTTTTTGCTCAACAAGCTCCACCCGGAGCCGAGTGCTACAAAAAATAAATGATTAAGCACAAAAACAAATATCATGTATAAACTCTTAAGTATTTACAGTGAAACAACATGTACATGTACAGATTTCATGTCGGTGCAGGTTGTTAGTGGCGTCTGCTCCATATGCGAGTTTCACCTTTCACAGTCTGGTGCACATTCTCTCCCTCTTGCCCCCCCCCCCCCACGAGGACTGCCCCTGCTTCCTGGGACGGGTCGTTCTAATAACGTCATTCTCTGCAGCACAGCTAGCTCTTGGTCTTCTTTCCTGGGACACCATTGGGAACAGTGCGGTGTGCAGTAGAGCACATGGGGGTGGGCCGGGGGGCTGGAGCCCCAGGAACCCCATCCCACCCCAGTGTGCACCTGAGAATAACCAGAGTAATAAAAAAGGCAAAGATAATACAAGGCAGCACAGCATAATTAATTAAATGCATGAATAAAAGAACGATCCCTCCACAAAACTAATGATGAAAAAAAATTATATTAAGTAATAAGTCCTGTTATAATTATAAAAAGTATTCTCTTCACTGCTTTTAGTGATGTTGATAATAAAAAGTAATTGAAGGTAAATGAAGGAAAGGAAAACTACATATAAACAATAAACAATTTATTTTCATTAAAAAGGTGAAAAGGAAATGAGCCGGGCTGTGATGATGAATTTTTATGTATTTGTTTTTGTATTTCCAGCCGAGGAGGACTGTCTTCTTGGCGACGGTCGTGAGGCTGCAGTGTTTCCAAGAAGGCAAAGCTGAGGGATCAGGGGATGTGGCACATCGGTATCTGAAGGCAGTGATCTGTGAGATAATTCCCTCCTGAGAGACTCAAATTCAATTAATTTTTTTATCTATCTATTTATTTTACTGCTGAAGTAAACAACACAGACGTGTCATCTATTACATCTGTACACATATACATAAATGATGTGATTGTTGGAGATTGGCCTGATCCAATGACATTAAATAAAGAAAAGAAGAAGCATCACAAGCCAAACTCTGCACCATCCGTCGGTTCTTAAATACCGTTAATCTGCCACAAGTAACACAAGAATAAGACTTAGACACCAGACAATCATGTGGTTTCACATTCAGATGGAAAAATGAAGAAAAATAAGCAAATCAGCTGAGCATGCAATAAAATGTTTAAAAGAATATTCCAGAAGACCAAAAGTCACCCACTGTAGGGGGCAGTGTGGACACCCGCTGATGAAAGAACTAACCTCTTCAGCCGCCTTCTCTTTCGTAGGATTTTGATATTCAATGTCACAGTTGTGTTTGGTGTAAATATAACTTACATCTGTTTGTGGCAAAGTTTAATTTGATGTGGACTATGATTATACTGTATATTCACAGTATGTGATTAGTTTTATGCATTTTGTTTTCTAAAGCCGGTTGCACATGGAGAAGTGCGACTCACCTCGTCTCAACCCAACTGGAAATCTACATGTGCAGTGGTTCCCGACCCAGATTTTTCAGTCCTAGGCTGCTTTCACACCTACAGCATTTAGTCCGCTTAAAGCGGACCAGAGTCCGGAACACCTGCAAGTTTGGTTCGTTTGGGCTGGTGTGAAATGGTCCGGACTAAAGAACCGCACCGGGACCACCTTTTTGAGGTAGTCTCAGAATGGTCCGATACGCCTCCATCTGAACTCTGGTGCGATTCGCTGATGGTGGGAACGCTGACCGGACTCAATTCGGTCCAGCTGTCTGTAATGTAACACTTTCCGTAGAAAGCTGTATCATACTTTTCAAGAAGCTACCAAAAACTTCTCTACGTCAGTCTTTGAAAGATCTTTTCCGTCTAAAAAGGAAGCGCAGTGTTTTCGACCCAAATACGATTTCCATGGAACAACAGCAGTATTTGTGCTTTTTGCACAAACAGATGATAATAATAAATCACCACAAGAATAAGTAAAATAGTATCATTCATTATTCCGAAATAAAGCTGAATCCGATATTTTCATCTGCTGGATTTTTCTCTCTACAAATGCTGAGCCAATCAGCTCATCCAAAACACAGTAATTTGTAAACAGCGCCACCACATGAGTGGGAGGATAAACAACATTCATAGTGGTTGGTTCGTTTGCAAAAACGCTGGTGTGAATGTGACCCAACTAGTTGAGAATTGAAACATTGTAACAACTTGTGGGTCCAATCGACCCACTGGACCGGACTAGCAGGTGTGAAAGCAGCCTTAATGTCGTCCCATCAGAAATCGTGCCAATTCAAAATGTTGAATCGCCAGGACTCAGTCTCAGCGATTTGCGGTGGTCACGACTTTGCGATTTTTATCATTGGTGGACATGTGAACGATACGTGTCACAATGCAATCGATGCTTCCTGTCGGTACATGGCACCGGTTACCAGGCGTGAGTCGCGGAGTTAATCTACAGCTGTGTGCGAGGTACGTTCAATCATGTACCAAACGACCGGACTCAGAGTTGAGGTGGGATCAGTCGTGATTCTCTACGTATGTGCAGTCGACATAACTTTAGTTGCGGAACAAGAGCCCCCGTATCTGGGGGCTGTTGGGATTTAAGAGATTAAGAATAAAACTGTAGCTTGACAACATGAATTTTCCAGATCAAATGGAAATGTGTTTGTTACGAAGCACACACACATTCTCATGACTTTCAAAGTCATATAATTTATAAAAACAGACTCACTTGAACTAAATGACATACTGTAAATATCGATGTGTCTCTCCTTGCCCCCTTTGTCTTCTGTGTCCACTCCTGGTCATGCGACGAGGGTACGAAGTGTCTTCCTGGACAGCCATGGAAAAAATAAGAGCAATATCTATGAAGGAGGCAGGAAAAACTAAACACGACACACTGGGCCGTGGTTAAATCCCTGTCGTGGTTCACAGCGAACAGGCAGCTGCTTCGGGGAACATGTCTATGTCCTACGTTTGTAACTATATAACACAGAAAACTATGTGTTCTTCCCCTTCCTACACCACATGTCCACACTTAATTTGGTGCAAATCAGAGCAGTGTTTTTATTGCATAATCCTGCTTTTAGACACACACACAGGAATAATAATTTTTAAAAAAATCTTAGAAATGCGGTAAGATAGGGACGACGTTGTGATCAGATAAACTGTCTGACTGAAGGCAAAGTGAAGCCTGAAGATCGTTTTGGTTTGGACAAGACTAGAGCTGGAGTTATGCAAGCAACTTAAAGGCCACCAAATGCAAAAACAAACATATTAAAAATAATATTACATATAAAAAGCATCCCCCCCCCGATCACAAACAGAACTGGCACAGCTGAGGAAAAAAGACATTCGTGGATGTCACTGAGAATCCGCTGCAAAGGCCGGCGCCATATAGATGACATCACAAACAGAACACATTCTGAGTATAAAACCATACAGATTTACGCCGTATTTGGACGAGACACAACTGAGTGACCACCATGATTGACAGCCCTGACCACACGTCCATTGATGGGAATTATGATCAAGACCCTCAAGGGAATGAGCGCCTGGGCTACACAGACTGGGAAGTAGTTTTAGATCCATGGTGCTGTGTAGTAATTTACACTGATTCATGACAAGTTGCTCCTGTACCGGCAGGCAAGATCTAATTTTACCGATACTCATGGCTCCTGCCTTCTAATCAATGAATAAAACCACACATCCTATGCACCGCCGTAACTGTCAGAATCTCAGCTAAAAATGTGTCTTAAACAATTTCAGGACAACAAACCACGGCCCACACAACAAGCCATTATGTTCAAAGAATCAAAAGATAACAACTCCGCTGAATCTTTGCTTTTTCTGATACTGTGCTTCATAAACCAAATATAAATCTAAATTGTAACACACTCAATGAAAGCTCATGCCGAGCTGAATCCAGTGGTGTACAACGTACGTATGTGTATAACATTCCACACTGCACAGCAAACACACAAGCAATACAGAAAAATCACAGCAACAATAACAAAGTTCATCTTACCGTTGATGTTTCTCATCAAAAGTTGGTCCAACGTGAATAAAACTCCATATTTTGGTAAATCCATTCAATACCTTTCTGACAACTATGAAACAACTCACCACTCTCCTCTTTTTGGGCCATAACACTGTGATGAATGCGATCAGCCCTCGTACATAACAGCAGGTGCTTCAGTGTTTTCGTCCGTGAAGTGATGCTGCACAGCGGCGCGCTCCATACGCTCCATTTCTTCAGAAGATCGAGGTCCGGAGGAAATCTAAATGAACTAAAACCGTCCTCCCGAGTGTTCGAACAACAGTCAGCCGCACAACCACCGGGCATGACTGGCAATCCCACACTTCCAGTAGTAATTCGGACACTAACGAACAAAACACAACAGAAATGATGTCACATCCATCTTATTCCCTACTGACTCGGTTTTCCGGAAGCAATCGCATTTATCTTGCCGCTCAATTCAAAATCAATAAATTCCTGGTTTGTGAGTTGGCACTTGAGCAATCGTCATACGTGGTTCAAATGCTTTTGACGTGATGTAAACGATGACAAAAATGTTTTTTTTTTCATGTCATATACACTTTAAGACAAATTACAAGACAGAGAAATGATCCGATTAATCCACGAATTAGATGTGGATACAGTTAAGACCCACGTCTGTGGACCAACAACAGGAAGTGAACACGACGCTCAGTGTGGTTCAACGACCAATGGAATTTAATGTTGTGTCCAAAAGCACAGCTTCAGTCTGTGCAGAAACGTTTTGCAAACTTCACCACTGGAGGAACGTTGGAATCACTGCGAATGTTTAGTGACTTGAATATCGTACCAACGGCGGAGAGAGACTAGGAAAACCAGGTGACTGACTAATATCAGCTACATGTATTTCATCTTACAAAATGGAACCGTGAACTGTTTTCTCATTGTGGTAAATGGGCAAGGATGGGGTGACGGGGTTGCTTCTGTACCTTGACCTCTGACATAGAAATAAAACCGAACTGCTGCAATGTGCACACTCCATCCTGTGTTTTCTTCTTGGAGGTCGTGACCCTAATCACCACCTGTGGTATGGAGCTTTATATGCAGTGAACACTCGACAACTGTGCAGCTTCACATGCAGAGTCTTGCAGTAGTCAAAAAAAAAAAAAAAACAGAGAAAAACAAACAAGCAGCTGAGCACGCAATACGAAGTGGCTACCTTCCAAAAGATGCAAAACAGTGTGAACACGAGCTGGAGATTTCCTGTCAATTTGCCTGATGGTGTTAAAAATGAGAATGAAGAGTGAAACTGTCGCTCGACAACATGAATTTTCCAGCTTTAACCCAGATTACGAGGTGTTATTTACTGAAACGTATCGAAACAAGGCATTAAGTTGACTTCCTACACACAGTTCATCTGAATAATGCCAAATGTTTGTTTGTGACATAGAACACATTTCACGCTAACCTGGTTATGTGTGTGACTGCTGAACAACCAGGCTGACAGGACTGACTGGATTTCCTCCCAATGTATCACTGTGAGTCACTCATTCCCTGTTGAGGCAGAGACACAGAATGAGGACGTTAAGGAGACGTGAAGGAGGTGCAGAGCAGACAGGGATTTAGTGAAGGTACAGGACGAGGACAGAGTGACAAATGGTCAGTGTGATGAAAGAGGGGGAAATGGCTGGTTTTGGTGGTGGGTCATTACATCTCCAGCTGTTTTATGACTGTCCGTCATATGTTTAATACGTTACATGATACATTCTGTCTTTGCAGCCGAAGCTATTTTGGGTTTTGCCAGCCTGTGTTAAAATCAACATTTTCTTGTAGGAACCTGGCCGCCGTCAAACGGGGAATGTACAGTAGCTTCCCCTTTCCTGGGCAGTGGCTACGAGATCTGTCAGCATGCGGTGCAGCGACTTGGTCTAGGTCATAATGTTTGAAATTCTTCCCACTTCACATGGTGCATTTGGATAAACATCTCAGGTGTCACCTTAATGTCATAAAATTTAATTCTAAAAAACACAACTGTGTCAAACATCATTATTTTACAGTGTGTCTAAGTGAGGTTGATCAGTTTTTAATCTTAAATGACACGAAAAAGTGGCACCACAACCCAGGCTGCAGAATCTCTTCCGCTTGGCAGATTTCAGCAGGTTCAACGGCCCCTGCAAAAGAAATTCAATTCAATCGCTCGCATCTTATTGTTTCAGTCACAACGCAAATGTGCTGATCATCGGTGAAGGCAGTGAGGTAGATTTACCTGTAAATCAACCAGTGTTACAGTGAAAGTACTGTAATGACTCAACTAGAAGTATTCATAAACATAAGTACTTGAGTAAGAATAAAACACTGACTTATATAAAACTACTCAAGTAGTGAGTAACTTCATGATGTGGGAATCCTTATCACACCTGGGGCATTTCAGTGGGACGGCCTGGATTTTGTATGACTTCTTTTTTACATGTATCACATCCTACGCTGGGCTGGTCCCAGAACACAGATGCATTGTATCCAAAGGGTCAGAGTCACTTTTTTTTTCCTAAGCCTAACCCAGACGCTCAGGTCCTTAGACACCTGCCCTAAGATGCTGCACATTTTACCCGTCAGTGGTTTCAAGTGCACTCATTTACAGTGTGCTGTGGTTTGCTGGGGGGCAGCATCGGACAGACAGATGTAAAACGCCTGAACAGACTAGTTAAAGAGGCTGGATCAGTGGTTAGAGGGAGACTGGACTCACTGGAGGTTGTGGTGGACAGGTGCAAACAGAAGAAATTGGAGGAAATCATAGACAAGCCAGACCATCCTCTTTACTTTGTTCTGTCCTGACAGAAGAACAGCTGCAGTGGACGACAAACATCACCACAGTACAGGACGGAACGCTGTAGGAGATCCTTCATCCCCACCATCACACTGTTCATCACCACAGCTGATGGAGACTGAAGACTCAGAAGAATGAAGATGTCTTCATCATACAATATTTCATGCCCGTGAATCAACTGATAATATGAATCTCCTATAAAGGGATAAATAAAATGTATTCTATTATTTTCTAAATCAAAGGCACTGCTGTTATGGACATATTACAGAAATCTCAGTTTGAAGGAAATGTACTTTTTTGTTAATTAAATACCTGACACTTCCCTTTAAATCTACACACTTCCTATTAAAACCTTTGATGGACTTGTTACCAGCTAAGGTTTTGCACAGGCGTTGGATAAGGCCTGCTGGCATCTCTTTGTGTCACAGATGATGAGAGAAAACAGATTGATAAAGTCACAGTTGGTTGCACCATGACTATGAGTGTCTAGTCAGTATGGGGATTATCATATCATGTCAAAGTATTACAGTATCTCTCATTTTGGGGGGGTTTCTGTGACAGACATGCATGTAGAAAGGACCGGATCGCATCCAGCACTTTTGGTTTGGTGTTGGCAGCAGAGAGGAGGAAATCTTTTCCTCCATCCCTCTTCAAAACCCTGCAGAATAAGTGATTAATTAAGCTGAAATCATCTGTCTTTGTAAGAAGATGCGCTTTAATACTAAGTTGTGTGTCTTGGCACGTTTAACTTTCTTTCTCCGAGGCATGTCACTGGGGACTCCAGCCTGAGTAGCTGCAAAGCAGGGATACATGCAGCAAACTGGAGCAGTGATTCGGGGGGGGGGGGTTGTGCTTCTCCAGATGGAACTATTTCACCTGAAAAAAGGATTGCGGTAAATTGTCCGTGGTCAGACAGAAAGATGACCATGTTGTAGGCTGCAGAAAACACCAACTTTTTTTCTGGAAGTTCACCAATCAACTGGTTTCCTACTTAAACAGCGTCATGGCTACCGGCATCAGATCCATGGTGACCGTCACCTTACCGGAGTGATGTTGTGGTGTGGCCTCCCCTCGACACAGTGATTGCACCTGTACTCATGGATCCAGTGAAGTAATACTGGTACAGGATTCGATGTGAAGATGATGTCAAAGAAAGCTCCGATATGAAGAAAGCGCTGATGACACTGTCTTTAGTTATATAAAAAAGGCTTTATTATAACAGACGGCATCATACAGGTTCAAGCAAACCTGGAGAGACCTTCGGTCAATATGAACATCTCTGAGGATTTCCAAAGAACCTTCCTCCTCCTATATGGCCCCAGACTTGGTAAGAAGATGGCCCACAAAAACATGTTTAAACCTCCCTTATCCTTTATTGGGGCAATTTACAGCTGTTTGTGTCATAAACATAGCCCCCTAAGGAAATAATTTAAACATACACAAACCCCCAGTTGTCACACAGAGGTCAGTACTTTTCCAGCCTCCTGGCTTGTGACCCTCACGTGACCCTTCTACTTCATACAGACAAACTTATGCTCCAGGTGATAATACACTACACCAGCATGGGTGGTTACACATTTTTTGCTCTTTTTGCGACTGCTGTTGTGATATCAGTAGTAGGATGCTGAGGTTGGATCTGCCAGGCAGAAGGTCTAGAAGAAGACCAAAAAGGAGATTTATGGATGTTGGTGAAAGAGGACATGAAGTTAGTTGGTGTGAGAGAAGAAGATGCAGAGGATAGGGTGAGATGGAGGCAGATGATTGGCTGAAGGGAACAGCCAAAAGGAACAGAAGATTGTGATTCCTACTCAAAGAGGTGGCGCAAAATGTAACTGAGTAAAAGTAAAAGGTATTCTGCAAATCAGCTACTCTTTGAAGTACCTTCTATGGGAGAAAATACCACCTCGACAACAGATGCAACCATCTTATTAAAATACAGTCCGTATCTTTTACGTCTGCATCATCTGTGTCAGTTCTTCTGGTCTCATTAAAAACATTTTCTTCATGGTTTTTTTTTCTTTCAGGGCTCGACCCATGTAAGATGAAATTTGTGCAATGATGAAAAAACACAAATGGATTAAAAAATCAGCCAGGCCCAGAGCCCAGTGTACCTGGACTCTGATTGGGCTGAGTAATCACACTAAAAAAAAAAGATGTCATGAATCATCAAGTGCTGTAGTATTAAAATGTAGGTAGTAACACTTTATTTATTAATTTATCCCCCAAACATCTCACACAGATGTCGCTCTGAAACACCACTTCAAACAAATCACAGGTGTTTTACAGCTGAAAACATGGAATCACTGCTTTTAACCCTTTCATGCATGAATTCTTAAAACCCTGGGGTGAAGACATTCTGAGCCTTACGGTATTTGGCAAAACGATTTTTAAAGTTGTCACATGGACATGGTAGTGATTGAAAATGGTTGCATTACGTTCATCAGGGGAGGTCAGTTTTAGTGAAATATAATCAAATTTATGCTTTGTTACTGATCGATAACATATAGAAAAAACATGACTTAACCATGCAATTTGAAAGTTTTGGTTTTTGTTTGTTTGTGTTTTGCTTTGCACTCGTGCCTCACAGCTGGAAGGTCCTGGGTTCGATCCCGGGGCCTTTCTGTGTCTGCGTGGGTTCTCACCAGGTTCTCCAGCTTCCTCCCACAACCAAAAACATGCACCAGGGTTTTGGTGAATTGGTCTAAATTGTCCATAGGTATGAATGTGAGCGTGATTGTTTATCTCTGTGTGTCAGCCCTACGATGAACTGGTGACTCATCCACAGTGTACCCTGCCTTCGCCCCAAGTCCGCTGGGATAGGCTCCAGCACTTTTCATAATTTTTTGATTGCTTTGTTCATTTTTCTTCTTTTTTGCCTCACCATTTTGCTTGTTATGTTCCTTCTTTGTTCTGATTATTTTGTTCATCTTATGTAAATATACTCACTGTCTTTTTGCATTTGGCTTTATTGTTTCCTTAATTTTTTAATTATTATAAATTTAATGCCCCCTCCTTGAATCTCCACCTTATCGTGGTGGAGGAGTTTGTGTGCCTGAAGGATCCTAGGAGCTATGTTGTTGGGTACAATTCGCCCTTGGAAGGATCTCCCACGGCAAATTGATCCTAGGTGACAGGTCAGACTAAGGATGATTCAGAAGGCCCTTATGACTATGCCTTCATGTGGACCCCCACCTGCAGGAAGGGATGTAAAGTTCCAGTGGCAGCCGAAGGCAGGGGCCTCGGTGGTGCGATCCCCAGTTGCCAAAACTAGCTCCAACTGGGAGGAGGCCCCGGGGGGATGCGCAGAAGATGATGGATGAATAGATGGATGGGTACATTTAATGTCACCTCGTTCCTGTCCAGTGTAGTGAACACCACGCATGAAAGTGTCTAACATCCAAATACAAACTCGACTATTGTTTTCTGTTGAACTGACGTATGTGATCTCGTACTGATGTACCACGGTCCTCCCTCTGTCCTGTATAATCAACGTGCAGTTAATTCAGCTGTGATGCTAATCTGATGGAGCAGGTTGAAGCTCCGAGTGCGACCTTTACATCCACTGCTATTCTGTAGTCTTAATTTGATTTATTTAATTAATCTGCGAGCCTTATCATTGTTTGCAGACGTTGACTAATGATAAAGCTCTGTGGCTCCGTTGTCGTTTTGCCGGCCATCTGTTGTTCCTGTCCTCCGTCGTACTTCATTTTCATTCTGTTCTTCTGTTCATCTTGTCATCTTATCAGGCTCTTCTCATTGGAGTAATCAGTCCACATCTCCCTCCGATGCAGTCACCTCATTTCTCGTTTCAGTATTTCATCTCATAGATACAGTCTGGTGTGTGTGTGTCTGTGTATGCGATGCATGCCACGTCTTTAGAATTCTATGGGCATCAAAAAACAAACTGATGTTGGAAGCTAATACTTGGTTTTAGGGTTGTTACTGGTTTTTGGGTCGGGGTTCAGAGGTCAACAGTGGCTGACAAGGTCAGATTACCCAAAGTTTGAAATTGTGTTGTGTATATGTGTACAGTGATGTCATGTTTGAAACTGTGTTTGATGCATTCACTGCTCAGCTGGAAGAGTGTGTGTTCTTCCCACTGGAGGCAGGTTCAAGTCCCAGCTGAAGTAACCGACAGTCACACCTAATTAAAAGTAAGTGTTTCATCAATTGCAATGCGGAGGTATTTATAGTTTGAAACAAACTCTACAGGAGAGCCTTGGGTGCTCAGTATAATAGGTAACCTTACTGACACCTTCTTTGTGTTAGAAAACAATGTCCACAGTTAAGAACTAACTTGAGATCTGTTAAGTGTAACTGACTGACATCAAATGCGTATTGCAAATGTTCAAATACCATGTCGACAGTTTTTGCATGACAACAGACAGCAGCGTAGAGGTGTACAGAGGCATCAGACATATTTTTGCCTCAATCATTCACATAAATTGTTAACAGACTGGGTGCTAAAACTGAGCCTCGAGTCCAATCGGAACTTTTAAGAAACTGCAAGTGAGACCATTGAACTGGACACATTGTAGTGTAAGGTGGTTTGAAAACCAACCAGTGGTCGGTTGTGAAAAGCCTACATGTGAGAATCTTTTACATAAAATGGCATGGTCCAGAGTGTCAAATACCTTTGACAGATCTAAGAAAACTGCAGCACAGTAATAGAATCAGTGTCTTTGACAAAAATACATTTTTCTCAGGTTTTTTTTTTGTCGGAAATTCTATCTTCTGATGAAAATGACAAGTGTGGATATAAAAAGAAGAAATTAAGAAAGAATAAAATGGATTTCTGTGAGTCTGTTCTTTCTGTGGGTCTTGAAGGGTGAGTAAAAGTAAAAGTGCTGTTGATGGCTGCACACTTTTTAGTGAAATGTTAGCAGATAAAAAGAAAAGTAAAACATTTAGACACCCAGAGGTGCAAACAATGGAGTCTGTCTACATTTACACTAGTATTAAAATGCTAACAATACTCGTCAGAGTACTTATTAATATGAAGCGTTATGACTGTGGCAAAGATCGCACACATGCATGAATAACACCTTCAACCTCTAACCCTCACCTTCTTATGAATCCAGTGGCTGAACTTTCTTCATTTAAAAGCAACTGACTCAACTTTCAGAAGCTGAAATAATAATGGGATCTAATGGCGAATATGAATTACTCACATTCTAACTGCACATTTTTAAGAGTTGACAGTTTCAGGTAGGATTTGTTCTCTCCCTGATCAAACATCACTCTATGAATAAGACTGAATGTTTTCATGGCTGGGCGACACGGTGGTGCCTCACAGCTAGAAGGTCCTGGGTTCAATCCCAACCCTGTGTCTGTGTGGGTTCTCTCCGGGTACTCCGGCTTCCTCCCACAACCAAAGACATGCACTATGTGTCAGCCCTGCCTTCGCTCAAGTCATCTGGGATCGGCTCCAGCACCCCCCCCCCCCGACGCTCACACGGATTAATGGGGAGAAAATGGATGGATGGATTTTCATGGCGTTGGGATAGTCACTGTGCAGTGCGTCAGTCAGACCAGACGAGATCAACTCCCTGCGGTTTGTCACTTAGACAGACCATTAAAATACAATGGCAACTGACAAAGGGTCGAGATGGAGATGACTTGGTGACAGAGGGGCATCTTTATTCATGACAGTCAGCAAACTAACAGGTATCGGTGCCCAGGGCTCATCACTGTCAGGATCCTGTTTATGACCAAACAAAATTAATATTCCAACAGAGAAATGTGAGCATCATCACCAAGTCATCTGTCCAGCTGTCATTACTCCTTTAAGAATCAGATTCATTGTCATTATGCAGAGACAATAAAATTGTGTGTGATGACTGTCTGCGACAAAATGTAACATCAATAAAATTTAGAGATAGAACAGAAATAGAAATTAATACTAAATATACCGGTCATCACCAGTAGAACAGGGCTGTGCTTTGCCATCACGTCCTGTTTGGACAAGTGGGTAGAACCAGTGAAGTTCAGCATTATTCAACATTCAAATGTTAAAGTGCAAACACAAACTCTACAAAGTGCTGGTGCAGTTGGCAATTTTTGACAGCAGCTCTCTGCTTCTTCTCCACTTTCTCTTCAAATTTGGTTGGAATGCCTGCGTACACCATGGTTCGAGTGGACAGAGATGCCAAAAAGAGTTGAAACAGGACCAGCGGCAGTGGACGACTAACTGCAACCCCTCCACCCCCCAACCGTCAGACTGTTCAGCTGATGCAGACTGAAGACATCTTAATGAGCCGAGTTATCTTTTCTATGAGCTGGTCCAATGAATTTCACAAAAATCGCTAAATAAAAATCATTCAATTCGTGTTATCAGCAGTAAAGGACTGTTAGTCATTTGAGTAAAATAAGTTGCCAACATTTCTTTTACACTGTTCATGGTCAACAAATAAAAAATTAAGCAGTCTGTTAGAGACACACCTCAAAATCAGTGTATTTCACGATCTCAGCCACTTCCTTCCTTGCACTTGAAGACAGAGACAAAGCGTCCACAGCATCAGAAAAAAAACATTCTCCAGGTTTGTGGTTATTATCCTCTTGAACTCTGCAAACACCTACAACACAGAAAAAAAAAAATACCAGGACACATGAGTAAGTGGACCAGCTTGAGCCAGTGTGGAAATGTGATCAAAAACTTTTGATTACCACGTTGTAAAAACTAAATGAACATTTTATCATGAGAGAAACCAAAAGAAGCACATGAATATCAGTGCTAGTCTCAGCTGGTCACGGTTTTCACTGGAGGGTCGGCCTCCACAATCTCCACCGTGGGAAGGTCTGGCCCAGCTGTGATGTAGTGACAGTCTAAACAGAAGTCATTACTGCTTAAGCAGTTTTTTTCCCCTATGTTTCATAATTTTGCTCACTCATGAGCTCAAATCTGAGAAGATGTGCTTTTTTCTCTCTATCCAAATGTATCACCTCCCTCCTCCTCGTTTCCCCAAACTGCAAGGTGTGAGCTGAGTTCGCTGCCGTATGTCAATTTTCCCTTTTGTGCTATCTATCTATCTATCTATCTATCTATCTACCTATCTATCTATCTACCTACCTACCTACCTACCTACCTACCTACCTACCTACCTACCTACAAGAGCCGACTGTCTTGATGCCCACATTGGTATTTATGTCAGTATCGATGGTGAAGAGGAGTTTAGTGTTTTGTGGAAATGATCAATGTAAAGGCGTCCGTTTATTGGACATTGTTATTCATTTTTCAGCTGGTTTGCAGACGTGTCTAGATGTTGACAGGTGGTGCTAGCCATTCCAAACTTTGGACATGTTCAAAATTTCAGACGTCCAGCAATTGGCAGTTCTCATATGTTGCCCTGGTGTTTATTTGCCATTTTGAGCATTACTCAGATGGAATCTCATCACTTTTATGGCTGTTGGGCAGGTGGAACACTCTGGCTGGGGATTTGGCTCCTCTTAGTATCCCTTCTGGCATGATGAAATGAAGTGTGACTGTAATATGTTCAGGTAAAAACCACAAAAACAGACTTACTTCAGCTGTGAGGACTTTTATTTGCAAGTAATTCATTTGTAACATGACAAACTTGGGGGGCGGGGGGGCATTGACTCATCTGCCGATACAGATCATGCTTGTTATTCTTGAAGCTGGTGCTGCCTCCGGGGTCTGGGATGCCATAGCACATTCATATCCACTTCACAACCGTGATAAGACTCCAAAATGATAGTATTGCAAGATAATAGTGATCCAAATATAATTTCAAAATGAGCAATGTGGTCTGTCCAGGAGCCACGACTGTTGTGATGAGGCAAAGCTTGACCGTTTATAAGACGCAAACTGAATGTTAGTAGACATAATTCAGACATTTTTCAGCCATTTTGGTTGTTACTCATACTCATACTTAAAACAGATGTTTCTTGGACATATTTAGATGTGACACATGCTACTCTATCTACCGTCCATGGCCAAAAAATTTGACTTTGCCGACGTCTGACACCGTCTGCTGTAAATATTTTGACAGTGGCAGATGGAATCTTGAAACAGCACAGTGGGGCAGGGCCTTAATGAGTTATGTTGTAGGATATGTTATTCCAGTGGGACATAGGTCTACCTACAGGAATTTAAAAGTGAATGGTCCAAGTTCCACAGACAGATCAACAGAGGCTGCATACCTTGAAGTCCAAATCTCACCATCCATCATTTGCAGTTGACAAGCTCAGCAATGGTGCCTTGGGGTCTTACTGGCTCCCACAGAATGAGGTGGCTTGTAGGGAGCTCCTTGTGTCTATTGCAGTGGCCTGCAAGGCCGTATCTCCTCCAGACCACCTTGTGTGATATCATGGGAAGTCTCCATATAGCTCCTTGTTGGTGAGGTGGTCCTGCCAGTGGACATTAAGCATGATGCATAGCATTTGGGGGTATGTACCAACTGGGGACGTCTGCAAGGTAGCATTCAGTGATCAGCACTCTATATTAAAGTATAGTTTCCAAAGTCATGTGAATTAACTTGATTTTGAGATCTTGTGAAATGCTGGATCTCCAAACATCCCTCATGTCACTTACATGGTGACATGAGGTCACACACATGGTGCTTTGTGGCCTGTTGCTCTGTGCTCAGTATGATCATCGGTGCTTAGGTTTATATTCTATAAAGAAGTCACCTCATCGAGATCCTGGACACGCTGGAGGTGACCATGTCAGTGCTGTCAGATTTTAAAGGTGTGATGTATGAGACAAACTTGTGTCAGTGACAGCTTCATGGTGATGGTGAGCAAATCCCTGAATAACCCTGAATAAACTACACCTTTAAGAGCTAAGTTAGTAGAATGGAGGACTGGAGTGGAATTATCAGAGTTAAGTCACTGATTCAAATCTGGCTCTAAGGAAGGTGTTTTATTTATCAAAATGTTGATTATTACTTTTTTCAATTGCTTAAACACATCACTCAATACTGAAGCCACTTTTTCCAAACACATCACACAGTCTGCATTATCAACATGAAGTACTCACTGCCACAGATTTAGACACATTTGTGAACAACATTTGAAAGAAGTGGACCTTTTGTGTACATAGAAAACATCTGATAATTGAGTTCAGCTCATGAAAAATGGGAGTGAAAACAAAAGTGTTGCACTTACATTTTGTTCAGCGTAGATTGACCAGTAGATCGAGGGCTTTGCCTTTTAGCTCAGCTCCCTCTTCACCACGACGGACAGATACAGAGGCTGCATCACTGCAGAAGCTTTACCATTACTTCATCCTTCCCTCACCTGTGAAGAATGCCTCAAGATACGTGAACTCCTCCACTTGGGGCTGGACCTCATCCCCGACCTGGAGGAAGCACTCCACCCTTTTCCAGCTGAGGACTATGGTATAAGATTTGAAGGTGCTGATTCTCATCCCAGTCACTTCACATTCGGTTGTGAACTGCTCCAGTGAGAGCTGCAGGTCCTAGCCGAATAAATGTGGACCAAGCTCTGACATCGGTCATACAGAGACCAAACAGCCCTTATCGGTATGTCTGGCAGCCCATTTTCCTGGAACACTCCCTGAGGGCCGGTCGGGCAAACTCCCATGGACCCTATAGGACCCTGCCAAGAGTGAAGATCTGGTCCACCGTTCCACAACTAGGACAAAAACTACACTGCTCCTTCTGAATCTGAGATTCGACTATCCAATGGATCCTCCTCTCCACTACCCTGGTCTGCCAATCCAGAGGCAATGCCCCTGATGTCCATGTGATGTTGTAGAGGTGTGTCAGCCGAGACAGCCCCACAAAATCCAAAGCATTGAGGAACCCCGGGCGGATCTCATCCACCCCGGGACCTTGCAACCGAGGAGTTTTTGACCATCTCAGTGACCTCAGCCCCAGAGATAGGAGAGCCCACCCCAAAGTCCCCAGGCTCTGCTTCCTCAAAGGAAGGCATGCTGGTGGGATTGAGGAGTTCCTCAAAGTATTCTTTCCACTGACCCACAATGTCTCCAGTTGAGGTCAGCAGCACCCCGTCTCCACCGTACACAGTGTTAACAGTGCAGGGGGCCTGTTCCTCCCAATCATGCCCCTTTAGGTCTCACTGTCATTGCCCATACGAGTGTTGAAGTCCCTCAGCAGAACAATGGAGTCCCCATCAGTTGCACTTTCCAGCACCCCCTCTCCAAAACGGGTGGGTACTCTGAACTGCTG